>PVJX010039579.1:0-15746 GCA_004027295.1 Dolichotis patagonum
CTCGTTGTCTTCACAATAGTTGTTCTTCTACTAGGTAGAGCAAAATCAAAGAAATATACAACATTATAGAACACATCAACACAGTATTGAATAGAGCAACACCATTAATCAGGACAAAGCAAAACGGCGATAAAAATATCTGCCTTCAGAGATAGTAGAAGGAAACTCCCCCGACTTGCTGTACCAAATATGGTCACCTGCTAAGAGATACCCAGATCCCATGGCGCGGATCTCAGGAGACGCTCTTGCTTCTGGTTTCCCCGCCCTGGGGTGGCCATGGCTTGGCAGACCACAGTCACTTTCCAGGGAGGCAGGCTGCTTACTGGTTGGCTCGGTGCCCTAAGTTCCAGCATGGCGCGGATCTCAGGAGACGCTCTTGCTTCTGGTTTCCCTGCCCTGGGGTGGCCGCGGCTCGCCAGACCACAGTCACTTTCCAGGGAGGCAGGCTGCTTACTGGTTGGCTAGACCTTTTAACTTCTGCCACTAATATTAACAGCTTCCAACTTTTCAGTGTTGTTTTTCTAAAAGTTTAAGCTTCACAAAATATACAGGAGATCGCTCAAAAGACAGTATGGCTTCCAAGAAAAAATGTAAAATGAAGTTTTGATAACCACCAACTCAAGAAGCTGAACATTGCTAGTCCCCTAGAAACCCTCCTCTTGTCCCTTCCCAATTAGACTTTCTCCTTTTCCTACAGAGGTATCTACTATCTTGGCATTTCTGATCATCACATCTGACCATTTTCTTTACATTGCTGCCACCAATATGTAGCTCCTAAGTTATCTAATATATTGCATCTGTTTTGAGCTTTATGTAAAGGGAACAATTAGCTGTCAGTTTTGTGTCTTTTTTCTGTGTTCAGTGTGTTTGTGAGAGTCATCCAGATTGTTTTCTGTAGCTGTTATTTTCATCTTCAAAGAGTAGTTCTTTCTGTGATGATATGGCATTGCTATTATTTATTCCACTCCTTAGGCACCTTTGACTATTCTAAACATCACTTTAAGGATCATTTGTTTTTTACATGCATCTTGGTGCAGGGGAGCATGCATTTCTCTAAAGTATAAACCTAGGGGTGAACTTGGGAAGATGTGGAATATTACTATCTTCACTTTTGCCATATAGTGCCTGTTATGGATTACGTTTAGATGCACCCCCAAAGCCTCCCTGCAGTCATGGGGAGTAGGCATTTTCAGAGGCAGCTGAATCTAGAATGTGATTGATTCATAGTACTATACTGGGATTGAGGATACTGGGATTGGGCTGGGTGATTGCTGGATCAGCCATTGTTTGGCATTGCCCTAATCCCAGAAGTCTAGATACAACAAAAAGTGCAGAAAGAGGCTCATTTCCCTCTTTTGCTCTTGTTGCTTTTGCTGTCTTCTGCTGCCATGAACTGTTACTCCTCTGCCATGTGCCACCCTGTCTTGGAGCCAGAAGATTATGGACTGAACCTCTACGAACTCTGAGCTAAATAAACCTTTCCTCCCTTTAACTTTGGGCGTTGGGTATTTTGTCTCAGTCACAAGAGAAAAGTAACTAAGACAGTGCCATACTGTTTTGCATGTGGTTGTACCACTTTGGTTGCCTACCAGTGGTGGATAAAAGTGTTCCTTATTCTTCATCTATGCTAACATTTGTTGTTGGACTTTGTTGTCTCAGTCTCATAGGCATTTCACTGTAGTTTTGATTTGAAATTTTTTTAAACTGTTCTTGTTTGAATATCTCTTCATAGGCTTATTGAACTTTTGGGTTTCCTTTTATGTGTAGTACCTATTTTATGTTTTTGCTTATTTTCTAATGGCTGTTTTGCTCAGTTCTTTTGTTGCTACATGGATTTCAAATACTGTCTCTATATCATACCTTATCTTTTCACTTTCCTTATTACAGCACCTAGAAAACAGACATTCTTAATTCTATCTTTTTCTGTATAGATAGTGCTTTTTGTGTCCTAAGAAATTCTTTCCTTGATGTCATAGGGTTATTTTCCAATATGATATTGAAAAGCTTTACACTCACACTTTCACATTTAGATCTTTATTTCACCTAGAAGTAGGGGGTGAGTTTCATTATTTTCCACATGCTTACCCAATTTCCTCAGCACTGCTCACTGAAAGTCTTACATTTCCTGGTTGATCTGCACTTCTGCCTGTGGTCCAGCATCAAGGGTTCATATATGTAGAGGTCTATTTCTGGGATTCCTATTCTGTTTCATTCATCTGTGTGTCTAACCCTATGCCAATATATGATTTTTCATTTAAATTTTATTTCTGTATCTCATTCAATTCATTTATTTTGGGAGCATAAGGGACATTATTGTAGGTACTGAGGATAAAGCAGTGAGTAAAACAGACAACAATCCTAGTCCTCCCAGAGGTCATGTTCTAGTAGGAAAGTAAAAAGCATGATAAATATATAAATTTGTTCTGATCTATATTTAAAAGGATCCCTCTAGATGTGGAGTTGAGAAAAGACTGAAGAAGGGCCGCAGTGGAAATACAGAGATCAGCCAAGAGGTCGCTGAACAAAAACAGGGTAAAGATGATGACGACTTGGACCAGCGCGGTAGCCACAGAAGAGAGCTCAGAGTTTGGATCTGGTGACGGATCAGTTGTAAGGTTTGAGGGAAAGACAGCAATCAAAGATGACTCCAGAGTTTCTTCTTGGAGATATTGTCCTCAAAAGAGCAAAGTTTTTATTATTTGATGAGTGTCACTATACATAGGATGTGGACCCAGAATGGGACTTCACCAGGGTGCAAGCTCTGGGCCCGATGTTCACCACCACCACTTCTGTCTGTGAAAGTCAACTTTGGAGGAAGCTGAACCCAAGCTATTCTTTTTGAAGGACAAATGGGAAGGTTCCAGATGAGCCTGGGGTATTTCAATCAGGAGTATGGCACGGGGAATAGTGCATCATTTCAGGACAAACATTCCCAAGCTTCCTCAGTTTACTGAACCGTTAATGTCTTGGTTTTTTATAGCATCCCTACGCCAAAAGTAATACCTTGCCATCTCATTATTGGTTGATTAGGTCTAAACAATGAAATATGTAGTTATGTCCTAACAACTAAGTAGTTGCTTTGTTTTTAATTTTTGTTTGTTTATTTATTTATTTATTTATTTATTTATATTTTTGGTGCAAGGTCCTCACTGTGTAATTCAGGCTGGCTTTGAGCTTGCAGTGATCCTTCTGCCTCAGCCTCCCAAATGCTAGGTTTACAGGTATGCACCACTGTACTAGGCAGTAGCTATTTTAAAAAGAAATAAAACAATATTTTATTTTATTGCATTTTTTTCTAGAAAGAATCTCAATGTGTAGTGCAGGCTTGCCTTGAACTTGCTTATGTAGCGCAGGCTGGCTTCAAACTCATGGCAACCCTCCTGCCTCAGTTTCTCAAGTGCATTACAGGCATGTACCACTTCACCTGATTTAACTTTATTCTTAAATAAAAACAATAATACACTAATGGGATGTGTATATTTTTTGGGCACTACACAGGTTCCTGACACAGGATCAGATTGGACACAATCATAGTTTCTTTTTCCACACTGATTTTCACATATTATTTGCTTTTTGCTCTAGAAACTCTTGAAAATCCAGGTTTGCAAAGAGATAATGTTATTTAAAGGAATTCTTTTCATCTAAACCACCTCATGATAAAGGTTATGCAGTGTTTAGCATATGTTGAGTATCAGTGTATTTCTCCTGGAAACTTAAACTGTCTTCCAAACCTCTGGAAGTTAAGTGTCCTGGGGTGCCTTGGTACACATTTCAGGAGCTGCAAACCTTGGGTGTGTGGAGGAACTGAAAGCATTTCAGTCCTAGAAGGTAGTATTTTTGTATAGGAGAGAGTAAGAACAAAGAAAGGTAAACTATTAGGCAAGGGTAACTATACAAGGCATTGTCTGTCATATTAAATTTTATCCAGGTCAATGGAACACCAAGAATATACAGTCTTAGTTTCCTGAAATGCATATTATAGTCACATAGATAGCTAGATAGGCGTGTACACACACACACACACACACACACAAAATATGCATCTATAATACATTGTGGTTTTTCCTCTACAATTACATATACTAAATGACTTATATTTGACTTGGGAGGAAGTTAGAGAAAACTTAACTTGATAAAGTATAAAACATATAGGTTTGTTCTTGAAGAACAAAGAACACTTGATTAAGGAAAAGAAACAGCATACTGTGCAATGAAATACCTAGGTATGGTATTGTATCTGTGAACATATGGGTTAGTATACCTGGGGCCAGAAGGTGAGACTGAAAAGGAGTGGAATAGAGAGAAACCAGAGGTAGGGAGATTAGCTAGAAGGTGGTTGTGCTAGTCAGCTATTGCTACATAACCACTCTCGAAGTGTTTCTCACTCCAAGCATTTCTCACTCATGAGCCTGTAATTAAGCTGGGGGAAGCTGGATCTAGGCTCCAGGCTGCAGAGTGGATTCAGGTGTGTTCCATATATTTACACATTAGCTCTGAACTAGATGGGGGCTTGATGCTAATATAGTACAGAGACTAAGTCAGATGGTGCAAAGAAACATGGAAAGCCTCTACTCGTATCACAACTGCTAACTTTTTGTTGAACTAAGCAAGTCCCACCAATGTAAAAAAAGTCACCAATGTAAAAATAGATTCTGGTTACTCTAGGACTTTGCAAGGGGAGGGGAACAAAATAATTGACAATACTCAAGTCATTACAGTAAATAAGAGATAATACAAGCAATAACAGTGGAAATGAGGTATTAAGAATCAAAGGTATTAAGGAGCAAAAGCTCCCCAGATTTAGGGTACGTTACAAATAAGATTTCCATTTTGGCCACATGGCTAATAAACTAATACAAGGTACTTAGTAGGTGCTAGGTATCTTATTGTTTATGCACATTGACTAATGTAATGCTTTCAAACAACCCTGTGGGCTAGCAACTAGTATTATCTCTACTGTACAGAGAGGAAGCTAAAGTTCAATTTCTATAATGGCCCAAGATGAAAAGGCCACATGGTGAGACAGAAATCCATGATGCCTGGCTCTGCAGTCCACAAGGCTGATCACTATAAACACTTCTCTCAGTTATGCCTGTCAGAGAGTGGACTTACTACACACAATGCACAACAGCTCCTCAACAGCATTCCAGGGCCGACCCTGAGGTCCAAGGTGTACTCTTGCCAATGTACTTTGACCAAATTAATTGGTAAATTATTTGCAAGGCAACAACAGTCCAAAAGTAGGATCAGCTGACAAACACCTACAAGCTAATATATGAGGGGTATCGTCATAGGGGATTTTGCACTGGTTGCAGTAAAAGGAAAGAATAGGGTGAGCTACATCTTCCACATCACCAATATTTCTGCAGGACCTGCCATTGTAGGAGGAGATTAGTAGTAATCTCAAAGATAAAATCTTCAGACTGGAGTCTGCTGGCATCCCAGAAGGCTAAGGGATTAAAATCTGTCTTTGGTGAAGGAACAGTAAATTTAGAGGAAGCAGTAATGTCTGGAATAAGGAACAGAAGATTAAGTAAATTATTATTGGGTAAAAATGTAGAAAGAAGTGAAGCAGAAATACTGGCTTTTTAGACCTTAGATGACCTCTGAAGGTAGTGGTGAGGATGGCGACAGACTGGAAGGTCACAGAAACTCAGAGGTGAAGGCGCACAGTCCCGTTCCACACTTAAAGTATCTTATGCACCGAACATTGTTTTTAGGGTATGCACTGCCAAGCGAGAACTACACTGAGAGTTGTTAACCCAGGGTTAAAGATGACTTTCACAATTGAATGTAAACTTCTGTGAGTGTGCACAGGTGTGTACAGGTTTATATGAATGTAATCAGTTTTTTTTCTGGAAGAAAAAAATGCACAGTTTCATTAGATTTTCAAAGGGGCCCTTAATTCTAAAAATACTCAGAAAACTGATCTTACAGTTTTTCCTTGGACAAAAGCTTTGGGCTCCTTTCCTCAGAGTTGGCCTATTTTGTCGCTGGGCTGGGCACTCAGAGCAGCCTTCCTCATTCAGAGCTGGCATGTCATTCTCTGGCAACTCCACCCCGGGTTCTTGTGTGTGCCTTCCAGAACAACCCCGGGTGGTCTAATCCCTCTTTTATCTTTCTAACCAGAAACTCATTTCTCAGTGCATTGAAATTTTCCTTATAGGATCTTAGTTCTTAAAGGAAATCCTTGACATTTTTGATGCTTTCAAAGATCCTCATGGAGTCAGAAAATATTCTCATATTTTGAAGTTTGTAAGTTTGGCTACCTAGTGCTTAACTGTAACAGATTCTATATTTGGAAACCCAAATAATGCCATGGAGTAGAATTTCCATGTTTGTGAAAATATTGAAGAAAGGATATAGAACTCTATTCTCATTCACTACTTCACAAATACAGTAATTCTAGTGATAGAGCCAAAGGACCTGATTTTCAGAAAAAGCAAGCTTAAAAGAGACATTCGTTCTGATTGTAAAACCACAGAGCTTCAGAAAAATGCAATATAAAAGACAACTTTATCGTGAGAAAAGACTTTCTCTATATCATCCTATTGAATTTTTTTTTAAAGTCATTAACCTCAAATTTCTGTTTTTCACTTCTTTACATATTGGATTTCTTATCATACATAAAACCTTGAGTAATTCTCTTTTAACCATATTTTTGGATTCTTCTTCCTTTCCTTCTATTTACATTCAACTAGATTTAGTTATCCTTTGGAGCACCCTTAGCAGGTAAGAACCAAATCTTTGCAGATGCAAGAGGTAAAGAAACAAATGATCATTCATGCAGCAAGCATGTATTGAAAATCTACTGTGTACAAAGCACACTAAGCCCAAGGAGTCAAAGAACTAAACCACAATCTAGTTTAGTACCCATGTTAATGCAAGCACAAATTTATGTAGTGCTAAAACAATACAATAAAGAGTTAAACTAACAAGTCAATGATCACAAAATACTTTCCAATTAATTAAAATCGGGAGAAGAAAAGAATAAAGAACTGATATGGTCAAATAGGAAATGAATAGCATAATATTAGATTTAACCCCAACCATATTAATAATCATATGAACTGTAACTTGTGTAACTGCCCCAATTGAAAACCAGATATTTTCAGATTGGAAAATAAAATAAGATCCAATTATATGTTGCCTAAAAGAAACTCATTTTAGGGGAAGGGGGACTTTGAAATTGACAAATAAAAATACATTTTGTATTTTATATATTCTGTATATTTATGATATGCAACGTATTTTGAAACATAGATACACTGTGGAATGGCTAACTCTAGTTAATTAACATTCATTTCCTCACATACTTCCCTTTTTGTGATGAGAATAGTTAACATCGACAGTCACAGATCTGTTGAACTTACTCCTCCTTCTAACTAAAATCTGGGTTTTTTGACTAATTGTTTGGTTTATGTTTAAATGTTCCCCCAAGGCCTCATGCAATCATGGAGGTGGCTGAATCTAGCATTTGTGATTGGCTCGTTGTGTAGCACCGGGATTGCTGTGAGTGCTGCACCTGCCCAGTGGTGGGTAGCTGGTATACAATACGAGGGAGGGAAGGGAGTGTGCTTTTCCCTTTTACCCTTTTTTGTCTTGTTTTTTGCAACCACCACAAACAGTTGTTCCTTAGCCATGCCACCCTGCCTTGGAACCAGCTGAGTATGGACTGAAACCTCCAAAACCTGAAAGCTAAATAGACTTTTCCTTCCTTCAATTTGGGTGCCAAGTATTTTGTCTGAGCAATGAAAGAAAAGTAACCAAGACACTAATGTCTCTCTAAACTCTCCATCCCCAGTCTCTGGTAACCATCATTTTATTCTCTGCTTCCGTGAGTTTTTTTTTTTAATTAGATTCCACATATAATTGAGATCATGCAGAATCTATCTTCTGTTGCCTGGCTTATTTCACTTAACATACTATCCTTTATACTTGCTACTATCCATGTTGTCATATGAGACAGGACTGAGCACTGTATTCCATTTGTGTCCATTATATTACATTTTCTTTATCCTTTAATCCACTGGTAGACACCATATCATGAACAATGATACAATTAACATAGAAGTCAAGATAACTCTTTGGCATTCTGATTTAATTTTCTTTGGATATTTATATTTCCAGTACTGATTTTGCTGGATCATGTGATACTCTATTTTTAATTTTTTTTAGCAACTTTCATATTGTTTTCTATAATGGCGGCACTTACCAACAACATATAAGGATTCCCTTTTGTTTACATCCTTAAAAAACACTGATGTGAAGTATATGAATTGGTATGTAATTGTGGCTTTAATTTGCATTTCCCTAATGATTCATGATAGTAAACATGTTTCTATAGCTCTCTCGGCCATTTGTATACCTCAAGTTCTTGTCCCATTTGATTTTATTTCTACTTTTAGTTTTAGTTTTAGTTTTGGTATTGGGAATCAAATTCAGGACCTTGTACTTTCCAGGCAAGTACTGTGCTGCTGAGCTATATCCCCCACCCCCTTGTCCCATTTTAAAATCATATTTGTTTTCATACTATTGAGTTTGTTATATATTTTGGATATTAACCTATTATCAAGTGCATGGTTTGCAAATATTTTGTCTTATTCTATTAGTTTTCCCTTTATCCTGTTGATTTTTAAGAAGCTCACTTGAAATATAAAGACACAAAAAAGGTTAAAAGTACAAGAATGTGAAAAGGAATACCATGTCTTCAGATATTTCAAAATCTCTTTCTGAATAAATAATGGAAAAAATAGAAACAGAATTGGTGAAGACATGGAATACTTAACATCACTACCCTCACTTTGACCTAATTGGCATTTATAGAGCATTCCATCCAACAACAGCAGAGGACAACCTCTTCTCAAGTGCACACAGAATATTTACTAAGATCATATTCTGAACCATGAAATAAGTCTCAAAAAATTTAAAGACATCAGAGTCATATGAATCATGTTCACTGATCAAATGTAACAAAACTAGAAATTGATAACAGAAAATAATCTGGAAAACATCTAAATATTTGAAAACTAAATAGTATATTTCTAAGTAGGCTATGAGTAAAAAATGAATTTAAAAATGAAATTTGAAAGTACTTTTTTTTGTAAATTTTTTTTTGTTTGTTTTTAGATATCGAGGATTGAACTTACAACCTTGTGCTTGCCAGGCAGGCGCTTATGCTGCTGAGCTGAATCCCTAGTCCCAAAAGTTACTTTTAATTGAATTAAAATACAAATTTTGTGGGATCCAATTAAAGCAGGACTTAATAAAAATTATAGAGGCTGCCATGAGTTCAAGGCCAGCCTGAACTGCATAGCAAGACCCTGTCTCAGAAGAATAGCACTAAGTGCTATTATTTATTTATTTACTTATGTATTTATGTATTTATTTATTTGGTTTTTTGAGACAGAGTCTCACTATGTAGTTCAGGTTGGTCTGGAACTCACCCTGTAGCCCAGGCTGGTCTCGAACTCTTGGTGATCTTCCTGCCTCAACCTCCTGAGTGCTAGGATTACAAGTGTGCACAACCATGCTTGGCTCTAAATGTCTATTTTAGAAGAGGAGTCTGAGATCAATGATCTCAGCTTTTATCTTGAGAAAATTAAAATATAAAAGAGAACATAAGAAAATCAGTAGAGAAAAGTCAATGAAACCAGAAAGTGTGTGTGTGTGTGTGTGTGAGAGAGAGAGAGAGAGAGAGAAAGATGAGAAAGAGAGAGAGAGAGAGAGAGACAGAGAGAGAGAGAGACAGAGAGAGAGAGAGAGAGAGAGAGAGAGAAGGCAGATGAGGAGGAGGTGAGGGAACAGTAAGAGGAGGAGAAAATGAAAAAGGAGAGAGGGAGAGAACAAATTACCAATAACAGGAAGGAAAGATAAAATCACTACAAATTCTATAGGTTAAAAAAAAGAATACATGAACAACTTTATGCTCATAAATTCAACAATTTGGATGAAATAGACAAATTCCTTAAAAGAAACAAATACTAAAGTTTACTCAAGATATAAAAACACAAGTATCCCTGTACTTATTATTAAATTTATATTTAAACTTCCCTCAAAGTAAACTCCAAGTTCAAATTATTTCACTGGGCAATCTACCAGATATTTAGGGAAGAAATAATGTGCATTTTACACAAACTTTTTAGAAAAGTGATGAGGAAGGAATACTTCTTGATCTTGTCTATGAGTCCAGCATTATTAGAACAGACAAGACATTGCAAGAAAACTATGGACCAGTATACTCAAAGAATATAGATGCAATAATTCTTAAAAAATTGAATAAATTGGGCTGGGGATTTAGCTCAGTGGCATAAGCGCCTGCCTTGCAAGTGCATGGTCGTGAGTTCAATCCCCGGTACCGATAAAAAAAAATTTAATAAATCAAAGCCAATATATAAATATACAATATATAACAGGATAGCAGTTCATGACCAATATATTATCCTGGGAGTATGTTTAGTTATAGTTGAAAATCAATGTAAGTCAGTATATTCATGGACTAAAAAGAAAAATCATATGCATAAAGTATTCACAAAATTCAACAAACATTTCTGATGACCCTCAGCAAAGTAAGGACAGAAGAGACCTTCCTCATAATACTACAGAGTACCCAGGAAACACCTATAGCCAACATCTTACCTAATAGTGAAAGAGGTTACATGTTTTTCCCCTAAAATGAACAAAGCAAAGATGCCTGCTATTATCACTTCTATTTAACATTGTACTACAGGGTGTAGCTAGTGCAGTAAGGCAAGAAAAAGAAATAAAATGCGTGGAGATTGGAAAGGAAGAAATACAACTGTGTTTATTTGCAGATGGCATGTTACAGGATAGACTTTACAAAAGAAAAAGCTAGAGTTAATAATGCATTTAGCACAGTTGCAAGACGTAAGATCAATATATATAAATTGCTTGTATGTCTATATATTATCAACAATCAGAAACTGAAATGTAAACATACTCTTAACATAAAAAATATAAACTAGGAATAAATTCTAAAAACTTGAGTAAGACTTGTCTCCTTAAATCTACAAAAGGGGGGCCGGGGATTTAGCTCAGCAGCATAAGCGCCTGCCTCGCAAGCATTCAATCCCTGGTACGTTAAAAAAAAAAAAATCTACAGAAGGGGACTGACATTAAGAGGATGTTTATGAAATGAAAGATTCAGTTTTGTTATAATGTAAATTTCCCTAAATTGATCTATAGATTAAATGTATCTTGATCAAAATCCTATTTATATATAAAAATTTGACAAATTTAGCTGAGTGTGGTGGCACATGCCTTTAATTTCAGTACTCAGAAGGCTGAGGCAGGAGGATCAAACTGAGTTTGAGGTCAGCCTGGACTACACAGACGACTTCAGGGTCAGCCTGTACTACATAATGAGATTCTCTCTCAAAAAACAAATCAAAACAAAACAAAACCAAAAACAGAATTTGACAAGCTTGATAAAAATAGCATAGTACTGGCACAAAAAGAGATTTGTTGGTCAATGGAACAGAATGGAGGACTTAGAAACAACCATAGGCACATTTAGCTGATTTTTGCCAAAGGAGAAAAAACATGCTGGAGGAAAAACTAGACTCTTTAACAAAAGGTGCTGGGAAAATTGGTTATTTACGTGTAGAAGAATAAACCTAGACCCATATCTCTCAGCATGCACTAAAATAAAGTCAGACATCTATGAAAGCAGAAACACTGAGTCTTCTAGAAGGAAAATTGGTATGACTCTTGAAGACATAGGCTGAGGAAAGAACTTTCTAAAGAGGCCCCCACTTGTACAAGAAATAACACCAACGATCAATGAATGGTAGTACATCAAGTTAAAAAGTTTCTTTCTGCACAGCAAAGGAAGCAACTAATAAAGAGACAACCTACAGAATGGGAAAATAATTTTTGCCTGCTACTCTTCAGATAGAGGACTAACATCTAGAATATACAAACAACTAAAAAAAACTAGGCCATATAAAATAGAAGACCCAGTTTAAAAAATGAGCAATTAAAATAGACACTTCTCAAAAGACGTGCACGTGGCCAATAAATACATGAAAAAAATGTTCAGTGTCTTTGGCCATTAGAGAAACGCAAATCAGAACAACACTGAGATGAATACTTATCATCAAGAAATTAAAAAACAAGTGCTGGAGGCGTTTGGGGGAAAAAACACTTCTACATGGTTGGTGAGAATGTAAACTAGTACAGTCACTATGAAAATCAGTATGGCGATTCCTCAGAAAACTAAAAATAGAGATTCCATTTGACTCTGTTGTGCCTTTCTCAGCTATCTTCCCCGAAGTGTTAAAGACATCATATTACAGTGATATATGCATATCTATGTTTATAGCAGCACAACTCAACAGCTAAATCTTGGAGGCTGCCCATTTACCCATAAACACATGAATAGATAAAATGTGGCATAGATACACAGTGGAGAACCACTCAATCATAAAGAAGGAAAAATCTGAGTTATTGTAAGGAAATGGATGCACGTTGAGACTGTAGTGCTAAGTGAAATAAATCAGACACAAGCTTAAATATTACATGGTTTCTCTCATATGAAAAACCAAAGTATAAATACTGTAATTTAGGAGCAAAAGAAAAGATGACAGGAAACATGAGTTTGTGGGGACAGGCAGGGGATCTGGGGATAAGGACAGATGAGGACCGGGAAGGGAAGGAGAAGTAAAAAAGGTCAGAGCAAGGTCTGTATATGTACCAATTCCCCAGGATGAATATATTTACTATGCATCACAAACATATTAATAAAAAGGGAAAAGAAAAAATTTTGACAAGCTGATTCTAAAATTCATATAGAAATGTAGAGGACTCAGGGTTGTAAAATTGACATCGAAGAAGAGCAAAGTAAGAGTTTAAACTATGTGATTTCAAGATTTATTATAAAACTAATCAAAACAGAGTAATAAGGTCAAAATAGACAGATCAATGAAACAGGATAGAGTCCACAACTAGACCCTTACATACCTGAATAAAGCAAGACCCATAGAAGAAAAAATAAATAAGTTAGAGTTCACAAAAATGGAACACTTCTGGGCTTTCGAAAGACTCTGTTGGGAAAATATAAAGCCTAGACTAGAAACAGTATTTGCCAATCACATACATGTTAGAAGACCTGTATCCAAAATTTGTAAACAACTTTTAACAATTAGAAAACAACCTAAAACATAGCAAACAATTTGAACAGACAACTTCACAAGGAGGATGTACTCAAGACGAATTCATATAAGTTGTTCAACATCTTTAGTCACTGGTGAAACAGAAATCAAAACTACAAACGAGACAACACTGCATACCTATTAGAATGCATAAAACTAGAAAGATTGATGGTACCAAATTCTGGTGAAGATGTGGAACAAATGAAACTCTCTTTGACTTCTAGTCAGAACATAAAGTGGAGGTGGGGGGGGGGACAAGGAATTTAGCTCAGCGGCGTAAGTGCAGGCCTTGCACGCGTGCAGTTGTGAGGTCGATCTCCGGTACCAATTAAAAAAAAAAACAGAACAAAACAACAACAAAAACATAAAATGGGGTAACTGCTTTGGAACGCAGTTCGGACATTTCATCCTATATTAAATATACCGTATACCTACAATAGAATCTGTCATTTTATTTATACTGTGTATTTATAACCAAGAGAAATAAACGTATGTGTCTATACAAAAACCAGCACATGTATGCTCCCACCTGCTTTATTTGTAATAGACAAAAACCAAGAATAACCTAAATGTCATCAACAGGTGACTGAGTAAAGTTGTGGCACAATGTATACCCTTAAAGATTGTTACTTTGCATTACAAAAAGAATGAGCTTTCAATAGGCATAGCAAAACAAACTCAAAATAATTATGCTGAATGGCAGAAGTCATAACCCCCCAAAAAGACTTCACACTCTTTCCATTTATCTAAAATTCTGAAAACTACAAACTAATATACAGTAATAGAAGATCAGTACTAGTTGTTTGTTGAGGGTGTACGGGGACAGGGACGCGGGACGGGATTACAAAGCAGCACAGGAAGCTCTGGAAGGTGATGGGTATGTTTGTTTCCCTACTGGTGGAGATTTCATGCATGTATACACATGTCCAGACTGTACTTTGTAAACATGTGCAGTTCACTGTATGTCAAATATACCTCAATAAAGCTACTTTTCAATGTATGTAGTAGTGGGCGCACTATGCTGTAGGCTGTGTGGCTAAGTTGTGCTAGAAATGCGTGAAACGCACTCTTCTCATTAGTCCTCACAATAAAATCTATCAGAAAAAAATAAAGTCTATCAGGTTGGTACTCTGATCGATTATTCCTCTTTACAGAAACCGAGGTTCAGGGAGGTTGTTATACGCCAAACCTACCCAATTGTGACTATGTGGTAGAAAGCCCTATTAGGCAGGACGCACTGTAGAGCGGCACAATCAATGCCATACTTGCATCCTTATGGAGACCCTCGGAAGAGGAGTGAGCGCTTTAGGTGCTCAAGCCTGCTTCACAGATAGACACACTGCGGCTCATAATAGTCACTACTATGGTCCCAGACTCGGGGGCCGTCAGCGAGCAGTGCCTGTCTCTTCCTACTAGGCCCCTGGTCGCAAAAACACAAAGCCTCCACATGCTGTTAGCCGACTTTGCGTTTTATCAGTTGTCCAAAAAATCACGTAAATTGAGTTCGTTGAGTTTCGAGATATCAGAAACTCCAACAGCTGAGTGATCCATTGTTTCCAGACACATTTAGGAGAAACCGAACACTTGGCAGTAACCAGGGATGCGGAGCAGCAGAGTTTACCCCCTGCACCTTCCGGGCTTCTACGCGGGACGGCCGGGGTGGCTCTGAGCGCTGCCCCGCCCGCAGTTGGCGGGGGCGTCGTGGAGGCGGGCCCGGGGACGCTCGCTGGCCCTCCGGAGCGGCGCCCCCTGCCGGCGCCCTGTTCCCTCGCCCGGCTCGGTCTCGACGGCGCGGGGACGCAGGCCTGCGAGCCAGCGACGGACGGACTGCCGGGCAGGCGAGCGGGCGCGCCCTGCAGGGGTAGGTGGGCTGCGGGGCGCGGACACACGCGGGGGTGCGGGCACGGGCGCGAGCGCGGGCGGGGGGCGCGCGGAGGGTCGGGCCTGGGGCCTGCGGGCGGGGGCGCGCGCGGCGGCGCGAGTCATCAATTATGCAAGGGCTCGCGCGGCGCGGGGGGCGGGCTCGGGCGCGGGGAGCGCTCCAAGATGGCGCCCACCGCAGTCCCGCCCGCCGCAGCCTCGGCGCCTCTGCAGTCCGGCCGCGCCTCCCGGGCCCCGCGCTAGGGCCGCCGCCGCCGTCTCGCTCGCCGCCGCCGCCGCTGCCGTAAGTCGCCCTGGAGCCCCTGCCCCGGCGCTGCTGCTCTCCCGGGCTCCCCCTCTCGCCTCGGGACCCTGGAGCAGGGTCGCCCCTCTCCAGTCAGGGGCTTTGCCGCAGAGTGCGCGGCGGGGCTGGCGGGGCCGTGGAGCGGGCTTCGCCTCCCTGTTTTGGACAGGTGTTTGCGAGTCTCGCCTCCCTTTTCCGTATTTACCGGGACCCCTCGGGAGAAACGAAGACCACCCACCCCACCCCCGGACACCCTCGCTCTCCCCGTCCCTTGGTTTCGCTGGGGACACCGGTTGCCCTCGGCCTCCCTGGCGCGGTGCAGCGCTCACCCATCCCCCAGGGCCGGGGACGAGTCGGGCCCCCCTCGGGGTGGCTCTGAGAAGGGCAGCGCAGTCGGGATCTTCCTACAG
>PVJX010039580.1:0-15673 GCA_004027295.1 Dolichotis patagonum
ATATTTAGATCTTTGATCCATTTAGATTTTAGTTTAGTACATGGTGATAGGCATGGGTCTAGTTTTAGTCTTCTGCATATGGACAGCCAATTTTTCCAGCACCATTTGTTAAAGAGACTGTCATTCTTCCAGCGAGCATGTTTGGCCCCTTTATCAAAGATAAGGTGGTTGAGTGAGTTTGTGGTTGTGGTTGTATCTTCCAGTCTATTCCACTGATCCCTTCAGGTCTGTTTTTATTCCAGTACCATGTTGATTTTATTACTGTAGCTTTGTAGTATAATTTCAAGTCAGGGATTGTGATGCCTCCTGCCTTGCCTTTTTTGCTTAGAAATGCCTTTGCTATTCTAGGTCTCTTCTGGTTCCAGATGAATTTTAGGAGCGATTTCTCTAGATCTGTGAGGTATGTTAGTGGTATTTTGATTGGGATTGCATTGAATCTGTATAGTAATTTTTGGAGAATAGCCATTTTCACAATGTTTGTTTTTCCTATCCATGAACAGGGGATGTCTTTCCATTTTCTGAGGTCCTCTTGATTTCCTTTTTCAGGGTATTATAATTTTCACTGTATAGCTCTTTTACTTATTTTGTGAAATTCCTAAGTATTTCATTTTTTTGGATGCTAGTGTAGAGGGTGTGGCTTCTCTTATTTCTCTCTCAGTACTTTTGTTGTTAGTGTATAGAAATGCTATCGATTTTTGAGTATTGACTTTGTATCCAACTACCTTGCTGAATTTATTTATTATACCTAGGAGTCTTTCAATAGAGTTTTGGGGGTCTTCTATGTAAAGTATCATGTCATCTGCAAATAATGATAATTTAACTTCCTCTTTTCCTATCTTTGCTCCTTTTATTTCTCTTTCCTGTCTTATTGCTCTGGCTAGTATTTCCAGTACTATGTTGAATAGGAGCAGTGACAGGGGACATCCTTGTCTTGTGCCTGAATTTAAGCTAAAGGCTTTCAGTTTTTGATCATTTAATATGATGCTGGCTGTTGGTTTGTCATAGATGGCCTTTATCATACTGAGGTAAAGACCTTCTATTCCAATTCTCTGTAAGGTTCTTATCATGAATGAGTGTTGGACCTTATCAAAAGCTTTTTCTGCATCTATAGAGATGATCATGTGGTTCTTACTTTTGGCTCTATTTATATGGTGGATTACATGCATTGATTTATGTATGTTGAACCATCCCTGCTTCCTGGGATGAGTCCCACTTGCTCATAGTGTATAATCTTCTTGATGATTTGCTGCATCCTGTTTGCTAGTATTTTATTGAGAATTTTTGCATCTATGTTCATTAGGGAGATTGGCCTATAGTTCTCTTTTTTAGTTGGGTCTTTCTCTGGTTTTGGTACTAGAGTAATATTTGCTTCCAGGAATGACTTAGGAAGAATTGCTTCCCTTTCAATTTCATTGAAGAGTTTGAGGAGTGTTGGAATTAAGTCTTCTTTGTATTTCTTGTAGAATTCCGCAGTGAATCCATCTGGGCCTGGGCTCTTCTTTGTTGGCAAGGACTTAATTACATTTTCAATTTCAGTAATAGAAATTGGGTTGTTCAGCATTTTTACATCTTCCTGATCCAACTTTGGTAGTTCATATGTATCTAGGAATCTGTCTATTTCTTCTGTGTTATCGAATCTATGAGAGTAGAGGTTTTTGAAATAGGTGTTGATGATCTTCTGTATTTCTGCTGAGTCTGTAGTAATTTCACCTTTTTCATTCCTTATTGCATGAATTTGAGTTTTTTCTTTCCTTTTTAAAATAAGGTTGGCCAGGGGCTTATTAATTTTATTTATTCTTTCAAAGAACCAACTCTTTGATTGATTGATCCTTTGTACTGCTTTCTTAGTCTCTATTGCATTAATTTCTGCTCTAATCTTTATAATTTACTCCCTTCTTTTGGCTTTGGGCTCGGCTTGCTCTTCTTTTTCTAGATGTTTGAGTTGTAGCATCAGGTTGTTTATTTGTGTTCATTCTGTCTTCCTGATGTGGGAACTCAGTGCAATAAATTTTCCTCTTAGGACTGCTTTCATTGCATCCCACAAAATCTGGTAAGTTGTGTTTGTATTTTCATTTGCTTGTAGATATTGTTTAATTTCTTCTTTAATTTCCTCTGTGACCCACTGGTTGCTCAAGAGTGTATTACTCAGTTTCCATGTGTTTGTAGATTTTTTGCAATTTCTTTTATCATTAATTTCTAGTTTCACAGCACTATGATCCGATAACATGCATGGGATAATTTCAATTCTTTTGCATTTACTTAAATATGTTCTGAGGGCTAGTATATGGTCTGTTTTAGAGAATGTCCCATGTACTGCTGAGAAGAAGGTGTATTCTGATGTTGTTGGATGGAACACTCTGTAAACATGTATCAAGTCCATTTGTTCACAGGTGTGATTCAGTTCTGTTATGTCTTTGCTGATTTTCTGTCTAGTTGATCTGTCCCTTTGGGTCAATGGTGTGTTAAAGTCTCCTGTTATAAATGTATTATTGCTTATTTGATTTTTCATTTCTGTTAGTATTTGCTTTATATAGCTGGGTGCTCTGGAATTTGGTGCATATATATTTAAGATCGTTATCTCTTCCTCTTGAAGTTTTCCCCTAACTAGTATGTAGTGACCTTCTTTATCTCTTTGGATCATTCTTGGTTTGAAATTCACATTGTCTGAAATCAGGATTGCTACTCCTGCTCTTTTTTGGTTTCCTGTTGCATGAAGTATTGTTTTCCATCCTTTGACTTTCAGTCTATGAGTGTCCTTTTGGGTTAGATGGGTTTCTTGTAGACAGCATATGGTTGGATGTTGTTTCTTGATCCATTCTGCCAGTCTGTTTCTTTTGATTGGTGAGTTGAGGCCATTTACATTAATGGTTGTAAATGTTATATATTGATTTGTTGTTGATATGTTATCTTTCTGATGTTGTATTGTTAGCTTTCCATTCTGTTTAATTGTCTGCCTTGCTTGGTGGTTTTATCCCATGTATATCTAGAATGTCTTTCAGTATTCTTTGTAGGTTTGATTTGGTGTTCATGAAATTCTTCAGCTGTTCTTTGTCATGGAAGTATCTTATTTCTCCGTCCATTTTGAAGGACGGTTTTGCAGGATATGTCAGTCTGGGTTGGAAGTGGTTTTCCTTTAGGATCTGTAATACTTCACTCCATGCTCTTCTTGACTTCATTGTTTGTGTTGAGAAGTCTGCTGTGATTCTGATATGTTTTCCTTTATAGGTGATCTGTCTTTTCTCTCTAACAGCTTTTAGTATTCTGTTCTTATGGTGGATTTCTGGGATGGTGATTATTATGTGTTCACTATTTCTTTCACTATTTTTATCATTTCTTCTTTTACCTGGGCAAGTACTTCTGATTTGAATTTCTCCATAGCTTCCCCTAGTTGCATCTTTATTTCATTTGATATCATTTCAGACATTTCAGGTGTATGGCTTCTTTTTTCTTCTATGTACATGGCTCCTAAGCTTTCTTGGGTGGGCTGGAGTTTTGAGCCTGCCTTTTGGTCTTTCCTTTTGTCATTTTTCTATATTTCCTTGCTTTGAGCGGTGTTCCAAAGCTTCCTCTGGATGTGTGGTGAGTTACCTCCTGCACCCTCAGTTCCTGGAGCAGCACTGGCTCACCCACAGGCTCTTGGCTCCCTAAATTGATAGGTGGAAGCTGGGCCTCGTGAACTGGGGCCCGTGGAATCTCGGGCCGCAGTCCCATGTCCAAGGGGGTGGGTATGATCTCAACTGCCAGGAGTGCTGGTTTTAAGGTCTCTCTAGGCCAGCCCACACTGGGCCGTCAGCACCCCAGCTCGGCCTCTGCCTCCTGAACTGAGAGAAGGCCACTGAGCGTGTTGCACTAAGACGGTGGAGCTTCCGGACTCCGTCCAGTGTACCGGGTAGCTATCCAGAAGCTCAATTGCCCGGAGCACAGGTTGGTAACTCTCCACGAGCCCGCCTTGGGGCAGCAGGACTCTCCTTGAAGGGTCCTAACTCTCCTCTGCAGGCTCTTGGCTCCCTAAATTGTAAGGCGGATGCTGGGCCTGGGGAACTGGAGCCCATGGAAACTCAGGCCGCAGTCCTTTGTCCTAGGGAGCAGGAAATATCTCCCGGCGGTTAGTCCCCCAGCTCGACCTTGAACTGAGAGAAGGTCGCTGGGCATGCTGTACTAAGGTGGTGGAGCTTCCAGGACTCCATCCAGTGTACCTGGTAGCTAGCCAGAAGCTCAATTGCCCTGAGCCCAGGTCACCAGCTCTCCATAAGCCCGCCTTGGGGCAGCAGGACTCACCTCACCGGTCAGCCCTTTTTTGAAAACCCTAGCCTGACCTTTCATTCCTATATGGGAAATGGGTGATGGTACCACAGTTCACATTTCCCAGTACCTTGGTGTCCACAACCCTTGATAGTCTTTGGACACATGCCAGCTGTCAAGAGAATGAAAGGACAGTGGAACTTAGGAAAAGTGCTGAGCCCAGGCATACATGTTAAAAAGTGAGGACATTTGTTAGCCAAGGACAACTGCATATTGCTACGTAATCGAAAGTTCCTGGTGAGCTGGTCCAGCAGAGAGTGATAGCAATTTTTCTTATGTATGCTTTCCTGGCTGGCTTTCTAAAATCCTGCCGTAGTACAATCAGATGGGGCAGACAGGCTTGTTAACCTTCTGTTGTGTAGCACAGGGACAGAAATAGCTTTTCATGTTCTACTTAATTAAAAGTTTATAGAGAAAGCTGCTCTTATGTGGGTTAGGGGGAGAACCTGAGTCTGATTTTGGAGCTTGTTTTAAGCCTAAAATTTCAAAGAAGGGTGGAGGTTGCTTTATCACCATCCCTTGCAATCAAAGTAGCACTCCTTTACAAAGCTAAATGTAGTTTCCGAGTGAATTAAGTATGCAACTTTGGGTCCTGTGACCTTATACTCCAGAATTTCTGTCAAATTAATAACAATATCAAGAACAATGACAAATGACAAAACATTTGTAGAGAAACAGATTCAAGGCAGAACACCCTCCATGCCCTTGTGAAGCCGCCTGTTTTAGCCTCTGTGCCTAACACCAGGAGGGCGGGATTTCTGTACCTCTGAAGATTTGCTTCCGTTGTGTAGCCGGTCTCCTGCACAGCAGGGATGCTCTTTGTTACTTCACAGGGCTCCTGCCCCATAGTCCTTGCTCTAAAACGCAGAGACTCAGCAGAGAAGGGAACTCACATCGGAGAAAGTACTCTTTTTTTTTTTTTTTTTGAGAGATGTAATTAGGATTAGTGTTGGGAACAAGGAAAAGAAGGCCTTAGAAATAAGATGACTTTTTAAAAATACTGGGGACTGAATTCTGTGCCTGTTTATCTTTTTGAATGTTTGAAAGTAGACGTTTGATGTTTCAGACAGCAGATTAAGCCCTTATATAAAGTGGCCTTTAGGCTAGGGAATGAGACATTCACCTGGTCAAAAGGGTAATTAAAGGTGGTTTTAACTATGTGAAGCAAAAAGTGATACAATGCTAGTTACTGAACAATGCTTCTCCATGCAGGCTCTCATTTGAGTGGTACCTGAGACTTTTTAAGAATGTGATATTGTAGGATACCTTAGAAAAAGATACCCTACGTAGAACAGAAGACTTGGAAAATAGCAAAAGAGGATTTTCTGAGGGGTGATGTTTTCCTACCCCAGAGACACGAGGTAAACTTTGTCCTGAGGCTCAGTGTATTTCTAAGGGTATGACTTAATGGGTGTGATGAATACTGTATCCTCCTGACCTCTCCCTCCCTTATCTAAAGCCTGACTTTTTGTGTGGTGTATTAGTTAGCTTTTGGTTGATATGACAAAACATCTGAGAATAACATAAAGGGTGAAACGTTTATTTAAGCTCCAGTTCCAGGGGTTTCAGTCCATGGTAACTTGGCTTTGTTATTTCTGGGCTTGTGGAAGGCAGAATCATCATGGTATGGAGCACGCAGTAGACAGAGTTTCTTCAGTTTCCTGGGAGGATGCAGGGGGAGGGGCACAGAGGAGAGGAGAAAAGAGGTGAGGAGGTGGTATGTTCTGCTGGGTGTCGCCCTTCTGCATTTCTCTATTCAGGTCTTGCCCTGGATGGTTGGGATAGTGCTGCCGATGCTGAGGGCTGATCTTCCCACTAATCATTTTTGGGTAGACTCTTTCGGACACACCCAGAAGGGTGCTTTACTAATTTCCTAAGCATTTCTCAATCCAGTCAAATTGACAGTCAAGATTAACCATAAATTTGGATTTGGCTTTGGTTTTAATGTAGGCAGCGATGGAGCCTTAAGATATCACTGTATAGCTGAGGTCAAATCATAATCTAAATATTTTTTGTTGGGTAACATTTTTAGTGGGAAATTTAATCATTTAAACAATCTGTAACAACATATTTTAGGGTTTTCAGATTGTCTTTGATAATTGAACTTTCAATGAGATACATCTAAATAACCAGTCAAGCTGAGGAGATTTGGTATAAATGTTAAAGATGAGAGTCAATTAAAAATATGGTGTGATACTTCTGAAAATGTTGTAACTATACCTGGGTGTAGCAAAATTGGATGGTGAAATCGTTAGCCTTTAACCTGGAGTCTGTGGAGGGCCTTAAGAAATTCTGTGAGTGCCGTAGTACTGAAAGCAAGATTGTGTGTGTGTGTGTGTGTGTGTGTACCCTTTTGATTGTTTTTTTTTTGGGGGGGATTGATAGCTTTCATTAGAGTATTCAAAATTTTCTGTCTTTTGGAAAGGGTAAGAACCACAAACTTGAAAATGTTCACTAAACTGAACTAAATCTTCAAAACTTGACAAAAAGTAAAGTTCCCTGGTAATCCACTTCTCTTGCTATGCAAAAAGGCTTAGAATGTGAGATATTATAGAATATACAACTTACTTTATTTAGAATTTTAAATCCTAGTACAATGCTTACAAAATTATTTCACAAGTATAAAAGTTCAACAGAAGGAGGCACTTTATCTTAACTTAGAGAATGGAGTGGTTAAATAATTCAAATGAAAAATATCCTAAGAACTGATGGAGGGGATATGGAGGAAAAGAATATGTTGGACGGCAACTGTGGTGTGGTGGAGGGAAAAGTCACTGAGCGCCACTGGGGGGCGCAATGGTACAGGAGTAAGAAACCAGCCTCTTGTTACCTCAGCTTCTGTCTCCCTGAGAGATAGACAGGTCAGTTATTCTTGTTCTGGGTCAGTGTTCTTATCTGCGTAGCAGAGATATTGTTTTACCCAGTCTGTTTTGATGAGACTACTATACTTGACTCAGCTAAGTACTTTTAAAAAGTGCACTGTGGCCATTACAGTTGATAAAGATTGCCAAGACATATTACTAAATATAAAGGGCAAGTTGTAGCATTGTAGCTATAGCATGCTGGGTTTTGTGTATGAACTTTTTCAAACACATGTATTTGGTATATGAATTTTAACTAGAAAAATAAATAACTGTGATTATCTCTAGAGAGTAGAACTAAGTGTGGGGAGGGAAGTATCTACTTTTCATTTTATTACTTCTATTAACATATTAACAGGCTATCCGGGTAATGGTGTTATGGGATATTTTTATTTTCTCTGTTATTTTTTCTTTAAAAATAAAAAAAACTATTTAAAAATAGTAATGAAAAACTCTAGGGGAAGGGGTACTGTGTAATTACTATGGCATTATTATCATTATCATTATTGGTGGTAGATACTGGAGATTGAACCCAGGGCTGCTTTCACACTGAGCTATATCCCCAACCTGTTTCTATTTTTAATTTTGAGAAAATCTCAGCCAGTCACTAAGTTCCTTGGGCTGGGCTCAAATTTGTGACCATCTGGCTGCAGCCCCCCGGAGTGCCGGTCTGAGGCATGTGTCCCCACGCCCAGCTTGGAGTTATTATTAATGAAGAATGACCGTGACTGGTTCAGGGCCTGATCCAGGAAGGAAGATATTTTCAGGAGTGTTCTCCAGAGGGTGGAGAAATAATCCAGGCTCATCAGCTGCCTGGTGCAAACCCAGTGATGGTTTTCTTCTCCCAGGAAATCTGTGTGCCCGGCAGGGTGTCACTGTGAGATGGTGCTGCTGGTGATGCTTGCAGGGAACTGCATGGTGTCGGACTACAGATCAGCTCCGGCAATGGTCCCTCTCCCAGTGTTTCCCCTTTGTACAGGCTCACTCTGTTACATGCACGCCCTGTCTAGTTTCTGCCACTTACAGTAAACCTGTGGACCCCACATTTTTTCCCAGCTGCCGAACTGTTTCTTGGCCTCCTTTTACGGCTCATCTATGGAGAGGGCTGTTTTTGCTCTCTTCAGAGCTGCTCCTTTCATTCTATCTCTCAATGTGTTTTTTCCTAGTGAGTTTTAAACTGACATAAAAGTAGGGACACTAATCAGGCATGGTGGCATACAGCTGTGATACAGTACCTAGGGGGCTGAGGCAGGAGGATTGCTGCAATTTCAAAGTGAGCCTGGGTTACAAAGTGAGTTTAAAGCCAGTCTACAACACAAAATGAGACCCTATCTCAAACAACAAAACAATAACAACAACAAAAAACCAAACAATCAAAAAAAAGAACAACAACAAAAAGTAGGGACAATAGCATAATGAACTTGTATACTGCTTGTCTGAGTTTAACAATTATCTACCACAGTCAGTTTTTCTTCATCTATATTCTTATTCACCTCTCCTTTTCCATATAGTTAAAGACATTTCATATACTGCATCATTTCATTTGTAAATATCTCAGGTTATGTTGTTAAAAGATAAGGACTTAAGAAAACTATAACCAGTTCATATAATTAAACATCCAGCCAGTGTTGAAAGTTCTAACTGTCCCATTTATGTTGTTACTTTTTTGTAGTCTATTTGAAGCAGGATTCAACTGTGATCTGTGTGATACATTTGTTTCCTCTCTTCTTCTCTCTCCCCAATTTGTAATTCATTTGTTGAAAGAATCATGATTATTTGCCCTGTATGGTTTTTCACAGTCTGGATTTTGTGGCTTATAACCATGTGGAGTACAGTAGCAGGTTTTTCTGACCTCTGAATTTCCTAAAAATTGGTCACTGAACCTAGAGGTTTGATCAGTGTGATTTTGGGAGGTGTGAGGCCGAAACTACTTCTGAAGTGATAAAATATTTTTTCTGAGGTGGGAAAAGGCTTACAAAGTCTTTTAAGATACATACTAGTATGTGTTGATAATCAATCCCTATGTGCATTAATTCTTCAGATGTTCTAAAAATGGTAGTGTTCTAATTTTATGACTTTTTTTCATGACTAGCAGGAATAAAACCTAAGGCAGAAATTTACCTTCATCTACTTGAGTTCTCAGTGGTGCCATTTGTAGGAAAGGCAGGATGCAGTTTTTCCTTTGCTTCCTAGTTTAAAGATGATGAGTTGTTTGCGTAGCATCTCCCAAATTAATTTTCGTTTCTTCTTTGTGATTTCTAAGTATCATCATGAACCTATCTGTTTAAGCATGTTAGATGTGTTTCAGCTCATTACAACTCGCGTTAGCATTCTGATTCTTCCTTGGACTCACTCCAGTAACCCCACTGCGCTTGTCAGATTCATCATTGGCCTCTGCATTGCTGACTTCAATAGTCGAGCCTGAGTCCTTATATTTTTAAGTCTAAAAATTAAGATATAATCCATATACCATAATATTCACTCTTTAAAAATATATAGGTTAGTGACTTTTTATTTGCTCAAGAAATCGCACACTCATCACTACTTTATAATACTGAAGTATTTTTATCAGCCTCAAAAGAAACCCTACGGCCATAAACAGTTACTCCTCAGTTCTTCCTGCCCCCTAGTTCCTGACATCTACTTGTTTGTTTCCCATCTCTATGGACTTGCCTATTACAATATGAATATCTATCCTAAATCCTCATTTTGACCACTGAGAAATACTTGATGTGACTGATCACTCCACTTTCTTCATCTGACTTCCGGAGCACCTTCTCTCTTAGGCCCCTCCTAACTCACTATGCTTCTCAGTCTTCTCCAGTGCACCTCCCTGCTCTTCTTGTCTTATGTTGGTGAACTCCTAAGCTGAGAAATCTTTTTTAACACTCACTTCCAGGGGCCCTCCCACAATGCCATGGGTTTAAATCCCATATCTGTGCCATTGAGTGCTAAACTGATACCACTGGCAAAGACTTTTCTCTGAATACCAGAACTATTTATCTCTTCTTGGATATCTAATACTCATTACAAAATCAGCATGCCTAAAATTGAACTCTTGAGTCACCATATCTTCCTTCCCTCCAAATTACTCCTCCTCCAACGTTGCCTCTAATTAATCAGCCCAAAACTTGCAGTCATGCTTTACTTTTTTTTTTTTTTGCGGTACCAGGGATTGAACTCACAACCTCGGACTTGCCAGGCAGGCACTTATGCCACTGAGCTAAATCCCCAGCCCATGCTTTACTTTTGTATTTTCTTCAGCCCCTCCCCACACTGCATCTATTAGCACATCTTTTTGTTCTTTCCTTGAAAATCTGTAGAGAGTACAGCTCCTTCTCATTACTTTCTCGCTGCTGCCCATCATGTTGAAACTGCCATCATGTCTTGATAGGATAATTATAATAAAATCTAGATGGGTGTCCCTGCTACCGCCTCCACAAAATATTCTCAGCAGAATGAGGTATTGTTTTAAAGCCAGATCCTGTCTCTTTTGTGTTCAAAAGAACACAAAACACGTAAGCTACAGTCACCCTATTTACAAGCATGTAAGCTACATCTGTGTAAGCCATATTCAGTGGGCCTACATGTTGCTCAGAGTAAAAGTCTGTCCTTCCAGTGTCCTGCAGCCCTGCATGTTGTACCCTAGCTAACCCCGTCACACCCACCTCTTGCTGCTCTCTACCTTGGTCTCCCTGAGTCCCCCACCCTGGCCTCCATGATAATCCTCACATACAACACCAGAGTTCTCACCTCGAGGCCTTTGTGTTTACTCTCATTTCTGCCTAGAATACTCTTTCAGATGTTTCACTTACTCATTTTTCATTTTTGTGTTTACATGTCACCTAATCAATGCAGTCTACTCTGACCACCCTACTGACAATACCAACTTCCACGCATCACCTTCCCCACATTCCCTATGTCACTTTTACTGCTTTATGGGTTTCCAAAATGCCACTAGATTCATGCAGGCCCACCTAAGTAGATGCATGTGTGCGCACACATGCATACATAGGCACATCTATGCACACACATACACATACTTGTTTGCCTGGCTTTTCCCTAAGCTACAACGTAAGCTACGTGAGTACAGGAGCTTTATTTTACTCTATTTCCACAGTTCCTATAACGCTGACACATCATAGGTTGTCAATTTATATTCACCAAATGAGAGGATGATCAGTTTACATAGTTCTTTCCCTCGCTGGAGGCAACTGATGAGGAGAAAAACTTTAAGCATTGTTTTGGTTGCCTTCTACTTGATGTGAGCTGGCCAGCTGTACTAGCTGTGAAATGATGGGAGCTGTCTGTTCTCTTCCAAGTCTTAGGCTGGTCAGAAGTGACACAGTTCCACCAAGCTATGGCTCACAGTGACACCCAAGAGACATTTAGTCTGAGTATTTCCTCTTTGGTCTCCCATAGTGTCCTTGAGGAGTCAAGGTTTATCCCATCTATGAGACTGGCCCAGAGCCTTCTTGCCTTTCAGATGAGTGGATGCTTGTCTTTATTTATTTAGGTGCCTGGAATCAAACTCAGGAGCATGTGCTTGCCAGACAGGTCCTTGTGCTGCTGAGCTATATCCACAGCCATGCTTGTCTTTTGAGTTGAGATACCAAACAAGGAAAGGAAGATTTGGAGGTGGGGTAGGGATTACTTCCAAAAAGTCAAGTGTGGTAGGAGTGCTATCACAAAGATTAGCAAATACAGATATCTTAAAATGGATTGGGATAATGTTGCTTGCTACAAAATTCAATAGGGATTTCAAATTACAGTCCCAAACAATCTGGTTTTCAGGATTGGAAGGACGTTCCCCCTTCTGTATACCTCTTTCATTTCCTTCCTCTCCTTCCCCTCCCTGTCTTCCTTTCCTTTCCTTTCTCCCCTCTTCCTTTCCTTTCTTTTCCTCTCTCTTTCCCTCCCTCCATCCCTCCTTTCTTTTCCTCATTCCCTTCTTCCCTCCCTCCTTTTTTCCATCTACCTCTTTCTTTCTCTCTTCCTCCTCCTCTCTCTTCCTCCCTGCCTCCCTCCCTAAAATAGGACAAAAAGAGCTAGAGAACTATGGAAAATACCCAAGATTTCATGGCAAGTGGTAGAGTCAGAGCCAGAACTAAGGTTTCCTCAATATTATTCTTTAGAATACATTGTGCTGCCTTCACAGTGTACAAGGGAATAGTTGGGACAGTGTTCAGTTAAATATCCTGGAGAAAAGTTGAACAAGTAGCCTTTATCCCAAGGATGCTAGGATGGTTCAACACACACAAATAAAAAAAATGTAATATATCACATAAACCAGATAGGGCAAAAATCCCTTGATCATCTCAACAGACACAGAAGAGCCCTTAATAAAATTCAAAGAAAATGGTTATAGAAGACCTTATCTCAACATGATAAAAGCCATCTATGACAAATCTACTTCCAACATCATACTAAATGGGGAAAAACTGAAAGCTCTCCCCAAAAATCACAGAAATCACCACTCTTGTTCAACACAGTATTCAAAACAGCCATAGAAATCAGGTGAAAGAAAGAAATAAAAGGGATGTGTATAGGAAAAGGAGAAGTCAAACTGTTATTATTTGAAGATATGATTCTCTATATAGAAGACCCAAATATTCTTCCCTGCCTCCTTCCCTCAAATTAATAACCAAATTAATAACCAAGTGGCAGGATACATAATCAACACATACAAAATAACAATGTTAGTATATACCAAGATGAACTGAACAGGAAAGAAATTATAAAACTATACCATTCATAATTACATCAAGAAAAATGACTATTTAGTAATGAAAGACCTCTACCATGAAAACTACTGTATTGTGAAAAAGGAGACTGAAATAGACAACAGAAGGGGGAAAGAAACCCTCTGTTCCTGAATAGGCATAACCAAGAGTACCAAAATGGCATTCTTACAAAATTCTCTACAGATTTAATGTAGTAGTCTCAGTCAAAATATTAACAGCGTCCTTCACAGAACTACCAAAAAAACCCCCCAAAAACCCTTAAAATTCATATGGAACCAGAAGAGACCCAAAATAGCAAAAGTAATCCTGGGCAATAAAAGAAAAGCAGGAGGGATCACAATCTTGGACTACAAAACTATAATGGGGCTGAGGATATAGCTCAGTGGCATGACCACTGTCTTGGCAAGTGCAAGGTCCTGAGTTTGATTCCTGGTACAAACAAAACAAAACAAAACAAAACAAAGCACAAGAAAACCAAAACCAAAAACCAAAAAACCCAGCATGGTATTGGCAAACAAAACAAAACAAATGAACAAGAAAAAAACCAAAAAACTCCAGGTATAAGAATTGGTGGAACACAGTAAAGTATGCAGAAATAACCCAGGAACATTCAGTTAACTGGCCTTTGACAGAGGGGCCAGTAGCATACCCTGAAGGAAAGGTAACTTCTCACAAATGACACTGGAAAACTGGCTATGCACTTGCAGAAGACTGGACCTAGACCCATATCTCTTACCCTGTAGTAAACTAAAAAGGGATCAAAGGTCTAAATTTAAAACATAAACAATCTGCTAAACGATAAAACAGGTACAACTCTTAGCAGGGTGCCTGTTTAGTACTTGAGAGGCTGAGGCAGGAGGATCACTGCAAGTTTGAGGCCAACCTGCCTACATATTGTGTTCAAGCCACCTGAGCTGTATAATAAGACTTGGTTTCAAAAACAAGCAAAAAACCAAAACAACAACAAAAAGGTAAAACTCTTGAAGACATAGACATAGGCCAGGGCTTTCTGAACAGAACCCCAATTGCACAAAAAAATAGTACCAAGAATCAACAAATGGAAGCTTATCAAATCAAAAAACTGTACAGCAAAATAAACAACCAGCAGAGTGAAGAGATAACCTACATAATGGAAAATGTTTTTGCTAGCTATTTTTTAGTAAGAGGACCAATATCTAGAATATATAAAGAACTCAAAAACGTAGACCCCCCTCACCAAATAAAAGACCCAAACAAAAAATGGGCAACTGAAATGAGTGGGCACTTTTCAGGTAAGAAGTAAAATGTTCAATAAATCTTTGAAGAGATGTTCAACATCTCTGGTATTCAAGAAATGCAAATTAAAACAATACTGAGATTTCACTTTACAAAGGATAGCCATTAAGAAATCAAGTAATAACAAGTGCTGGCAAGGCTTTGTGGAGAAAGGAACATTTCTACATTGTCAGTGGATTGTAAATTAGTACAACCATTAGGGAAATCATTATGGAGATTCCTTAAAAAACTAAAAGTAAAAATTCTATTCAACCAGTTACTCCCCTCCTAGATATCTGCCTGAAAGAGTTAAAGACATATACTAAGTGATACACGCATGCCCATTGTTATAGCAACACAATTCGTATTAGGTAAATCTTGGAAGCAGCCTTTACGTTCATCAATAGATGAATGGATAATGAAAATGTAGTATTTATACCACAATAGAAAACTACTCTGCCATTTTAAAAAAGGACAAATTTGAGACATTGGTAGGAAAATTGATACATCTTGAGATCATAAGGTTAAGTGAAATAAGACACACACACTTAAACATCAGATGGTTTGTCTTGTAGCAGTAATGTAAAATTCAAATGACAAAATAAAAGATAGATAATAGGGAGTGAAATCTTTTGGAAAAGTGAAAGGGACCAAGAGATGGGGGCTGCAGAAGGTATGAGAAAAGCATTGAGTTCTGTATATATAATCATGCCACATGAGGACTGTAATCATTGTGTACTGCAAACATGTACTAATAAAAATAAAAATTGAAAATTAGCTGTTTTAAATATAAGAAACATAGGCTGCTGGGGAGACAGCCAGATGCCTGCCTTTTCCTGTGAGTCAGTGCCATTTGCAGAATGCAGGGGAAGAGAACAAGAAGTCACCAAGAAGCAAGACCTACCTGCGCATCAGCACCACGAGCGGGCTGCTGAGGGGAGGGCCAGATGCCAGCTCCTTCTGGTGCTCGGGCTGGGAAACAAGAAGAGCCACCCCTGTGGAGTGACTGGCTGACTGGAGAAACACAGGCTGTGATGATAGCTATTGAAGTAAAATACAATTTAATGCTTGTAGTGTTTAATGTGTTGCTGACTTTGCAGGTCTAAAGCTGGTAGTCTGATCATCTATTCAGAGGATGACAGTATACAATGTAGCATCTATGGGAGGTCTCCTTCTGAAGGTGGTGGCCATTGTTAATTCCCTATGATCTTGTTTTGAAGTCCTATATCATTTTCACTGGTTTGTTGGGTTGGATTTTATTCTGCTTTGTTTTGATTTTATTATATCTGATGGCATGGGCAGTGATTTCTTTTTTTTTATTTAAAAGAGAATAAAACAAAAGGGGGCAGTACAGAGCAGATCAGAAGGGGACAACATAGGCAACACAGTACTTTACATTAAGTCAACTGGACATCAACAGTATCTAACACCATATCTCTTACTCTGCTATAGTTGAGCATAGTTTCAATTACAATAATATCAAACATAACACAATAGTATAAAGCCATGCAT
>PVJX010039581.1:0-10169 GCA_004027295.1 Dolichotis patagonum
AAATCCCTGGTGTAGTTTTGTGCAAAAACTCTGGGTCCGATTTCAAGTACCTCAGACAACACAACAAAAAATCATTTCTATCTTAAAAAGTTGTCTTTTTTAAAATAATCATTCTCATCATCACTGCTTATCATTACAGATACCGACATATAATGTTATACCCTGCACCCCATCCTGTAGGAGTGCCAGTTACATTTCCTCATTTCCCTAGCCATAGGAGGGGGACATCATGCAAAGTGAGCCTGTCAGATTCTTTCTCCAGAGAATCTGGATCTGGAGAGAACACAGTGGCAGGAAGCAGCGGGAGCTGAAGTCTTCTAATGGCAGCTACATGGAGCAGCAGTCCACACTTTCCAGTTGGACTCCTCAGGCTGGTTCTTGACCTTCCTGCGGATTGGTTGTTTCGTCAGTTCTGTGAGCTACCTTCTCACATATCCTTTATTGGTTTGTTTTTGTTTTCACTTTCTGAGACAGGTTCTCGCTATGTAATTCAGGCTGGCTTTGAACTCACAGCCACCCTCCTCCCTCAGCCTCCCAAGTGCTGGGATTATAGGCATGTAGCACCAGGCCCCATGTTTTTATTGCTTAATTTTGTCAGTTTGTTGCTTGCAACCAGAGGGCCCACATAATGCACTAATTCCTTCTATAGTTACTGTTTGGGGAAATAACACTACCAGATGCTACTTGCAAGAGGAACCTAGAATAATTCCTCAAAATCTCAGTGTTTATCAAGTGTTGCCTTCTAACCCATCATTAAATCTTGTCCATTCTGCTCTCTGCTCAATATTCTCACTGCCTTCTTAAAGATTTTACCTTTTAGCTGGGCATATTGGCCCAGGTTTATAACCCACCTATTCAAATCCTCAGCTGAGCGAGGAGGATCACAAGTTTAAGGCCAGTTTAAGCCATTTAGTGGGAGCCTGATTCAAACAAAAAACAAAACAAAACAAAACAGGGAGGCCAGGGATATAGGTCAGTAGGACAGTCTTTGCTCCCTGGGTTCAATTCCTAGTACTGAAAAACAGAAACAACCCCCCAAAGGAAAAAAAATCTGAGTTCATCCTGCTCAGATCCCTTAATCTAAGCAAGTACTTGACTACAGTACTCTAAAATATAACCCCTTTCTCACAGTGTTTACTTATGTAGTAACATGCCTAGATTGAGGAAAAGCACAATAAAAGAGTTACAACAACAGGGTGAGCTGGGTGTGAGGGAGATGACTAAAGCTTTCTGAGCCTGGGGCAAAATCAATAATCTTACCTAAGTGGAATCTTACCTAAGTGGAAAACTGTGCTGAGCTGAAGCAACACCCTGTGTCAAAACAAGGATCCAGATATAGTCAAAACCATACTTTATTTAACAACCTGAAAATATGTTCTTTTGAATTTAAGTCTTGCAAAGTAAATGGTAAGTCAAAAGCATGTTTGCTCACAATCTTCTGAGTATGTGTGGTTTTGTATCTTTGTGGACAAGTGTCTGTCTCTATAGGAACTTTTGCTTTTTATAGTCATTATGGCTCATTTTGTTATATAAAGTCTCATTTTTCTGATAATGCTAAAACTTGAATTAAAATATTCCCTGAGTCGAACAGCTCTGTCTCCAAGCCTGGCCCCCTCCGTCCCTTCGATAAGGCTGCTCCCCCAGCTGCCATTAATGCCAGGTCTTCAGAGACTACCAGCTTTCGTACCCTCTGAGAAGCTCAGAGGGAATGCTGATTCTGAACCCTCTAACTCCTCTGGCTGAGAAGCTTCTCTAAGGAGATGTGTGTAAGGCAAGTCTTGGCAGTTTTGCTTCAGAATCGTGCATCTTCATTTGTGGAAACCTGGAAAGTAAATGCAATTGTATTAGTTGCTGATCTGCCTTTCTACCAACTACTTGAGAGTAAAACCTCAGTTTTCTTCTCTTGAATTGTATTCCATGTAATGCCACTGGCTTTTGCTAAGGGAGTCAGTATGAAGCAGGGTGTTGAGATTATTGTAGACTTGTATCTGATACTGTTCACTAACATCATCTGCCTCTGTTTGTGAAGATTCACAGGAGAAACTTCCTTCTCTGAGTAGCAATAGCTGTTGTCTCCTAAAGAACAGGCACCACAGGCCAGGGATTTAGCTCAGCGGTGTAAGCGCCTGCCTGGCAAGTGTAAGGTCATGATTTCGATTCCTGGTACCAAAAAAAAAAAAAAAAAAAGAATGAGCACCATGAATTGGTCTAACTGATCAGGTGTTTCTCTTTTTCTTGGATGTTGGAAAAGTCTAGAATCAGTATTTTGGTGAATCCTTAGTAAATTTATTTTATAGAGTGCATTCTTTGTACTTGCCTAATTCATGTCATTTTATGTCACCATTCTGTTTTGTACTTCTGAGTTACTCTGCTACCTTTTAAGTGTGTAAGTATAGTATGTATATGATATAAATAATACTTTTGTATGCTTCTTGTAAACTTAACTCCTTTTAAAAATAAACATAGCTTGGTATGGTGGTGCATGCCTCTCATCCCAAACTTGGGAGGTGAGGTAAGAGGATCTACTCTAGCCTGGGGTACATAGTGAGTTCAAGGCCAATCCCAACTACATAGTGAGACCCTGTCACAAAAAAAAAAGAAAAGGAAAAGCACAGATATCATTAAATATTTGGAAAGTAGGGTTAGTGTAAGGCCAAGAATTGGGAAATGGGAACAAAGACATCATAAATTTCCACTTTATTCTTGGTTCCTCTGGCTGTCCACCCCCTGACCTAGCCCAAAGGGTGTTTGTTGCTCACTGTGGATTCCCCTTGCATTTGAATCCCAGGGTGAGGATTACAGCTTTCAGCCAGACCCTTGTCCACACCCAGTGCCCAGTCTCACACCCACACTGTTCCCTGTATTTCTCGTCTTCTTACCTCTTCTTGAGGCTCAGGTCCTGGGATGTCATTTTGTCCTGGAACTACAGAGATATGAAGCTGATCACTGTGGCCCTACAAAGAGAAGAGTTCTGCCATTGAGAGGTGGTGCAGCCTTCTCAGCCTCTCCACTGAGAAGTGGGTGCCTGTTCCTCACACTGTTCAAGGGTCATGTACAATATGAAGGGTAAACATGCAAGGTGGTTTCACAAAGCCTGAAGCATCAGGGAAGGCTTTCCTTCATGGTCTTTTACAAATGAAGAAATCAATATTCAAAGGGTGGCCAGCTATGGTGGCACACACCTATAATCCTGGCATTCAGGAGGCTGAGGAAGGAGGACTGCTGTGAGTTCACAGCCAGCTTGGGCTACATAGTGAGTCCACGGCCAGCCTGAACTACATAGCTAGAGCCTGTCTCAGAAACAAAATGAGTCAAAACACACAAGAAACAAACAAGATTCAGAGGGTGAAATGACTTACTAGGACAGGGAAACAGGTCTTTAGATTCTAAGTTGTTTTCATGAACAGACACCAATTGATGTGTGTGACGTGTGACGTGTGTGCATGTGCGTGGGGGTCTTCAAACTACTTTGTGCCATTCTTAGACTAACCTCAGGAATGTACTGCAGCACCCCCACACAAGTGCTCCTAAATCACAGTAAGTGGTTTAGAGAGGAAAATGACATGATGTTCTTTTTGGGGAAAGTTACAGCTCCCGAGATGGAACCCAAGGTGCAGAAACCCCTGTTTAGGAACTGCTATGCCAGGGAAACGTTAACATTATCAAGGTTTTAAATTTTTTTAATTGAAATTTAGTTTATACACTATGAAATGTATGTTTTAAAAACAGATCCAATTACCAAGCACTGTGGCAGTCACTTGAAATTTCATGATTTAAGGAAAATTCTTTCTTCTTACTCTCTCCTTCCTTTCTAGGCTATGAATGTGCTCAAAGCTATTACTACATTCTAAATAAATCACCAAAACCTTCCTTCTCTCTCAAGTGACTGCAGTGCTGAGCAAGAACAGGTTTATCCTCAGCTACACTTTTATTTTCCCACTTTACATGTGACACGACCATATTTCTGCTGAGAGAATGTGATTTAGGATGCATGTGCAAGGGAGATGAGGGTACCGTGGAGGACATGATTTCAGAAGGATTGGTGACACTGACAGGATGGATCTAAGATGCTTTAGCTCCTTGGTGCCACAGAGAAAACATGTCTCCTTAGCTGATAACCAAATCAATCCTATCAGACAGTGTGGAGGGGAGGAACAGTATTAATTGTCTTGGGGGAAAGGAGGTTGTGTGCTGTACTTCCCTCCCAGGGAGGATGGTATTACTGGCCTGTTCCTTGAAAAGTTAAACAGCATCTTGGTGCCTATAATCTCCATTTCAATAAAATTACTTCAAGGATGCAGACTTGTTTTATTCTTCATCAAAGCCAAACAGAAGTCAGTCTATTGCTGGATCCATGCTAAATCATACATTACAAAGTCAAACTGAAATTAATTTGGATTTTCCCTAATACTGGGTTGCTATTTTCAATGCAGAAAAATGCGAAGAGGCTACACTTGACTTGCTCAAGACTCTGAATCAGGGGTGGTGCTGTAGCTAAACATCTGTCTTGGGATGCTTATTCATTGTCCACACGATCTGCCTCTGACTAGAACTAGCCAAGGGTGACTTTTTGCTAGAGCCTTTAGTACTACAAGTGAGTCAAGAAACACCTGAGGTGGTAACAGTGTTGATGACTTAGGGTGTAATACCTCAGGCGGTTCAGTTGAGATAAGCTCGCTGTTCTCATCATCTGCCATCTTCTTTGAACCTCCAGGCTCTGAAAAACCCTATAGATCAAAATGAACAATGTGAGAGACAGTCACACACCTTTGTATACCTGGGTACAACGCTCAAAACCTGTCTGTGTTGCTCCTTTCAGGTAGCAGGGGACCCCCCAGGTAGACTGGCCAACCTCGGGTTGGGCGAAGGCAGCACTCGTAGAGTGGTCTGATCTAAGAGGGACCAGGTCCTATTCTGCTGGACATCCAAATGACTCACGTCCTGGCCTCCTTTCTTGCTTTGGTCTCATTTTCTCTGACAACTCTGTTTAAAACTGCAACTCAGTCCCCACCTAATTTTTGTTTATATCTCATCACTGGATTGTAATTATTTATCCATGTCTGCCTTCTCCTACTATAATATAAGGTCCAGGAAGGCAGGGAATTCTGTGTTTTGTTCACTGTTATAACTCATCTCCTAAAAATGCTGGGCACATAGCAGGGGCCTTTTAAGTGATTGTATACTGAATGAATGAATCCTGCTGCCATCTAGTCAGACACACCAACAAAATTCTCTCTGCCATGCACCTGACCAAAGATCATACATCCTTAGCTCTTAACATCAAGAAAGGAGATATCCTATTTTTGTTTGGTTTTTGAGGCAAGGTCTCACTATGTCGTGCAGGCTGTCCTTGAACTCATGGCACGCCTCCTGCCTCAGCCTCCTGAGTGCTGGGATTATTATAGGTGTGCGCCATCACACCTGGCTTACATCCTATTTTTACAAACTGTTTAATTTTCTGTGGTGTTGGGAATCCATCCAAGAGCCTTGGGCATGCTAGGCAAGCCTCTATCACTGACCTGCCCCAGTTCCCCATTTTGTTTTTTATTAGTCCCTTGTGCTCCATTACCCTTCTCTTAATACCCTTTTCTTAATATTTTTCTACCTGCTTTTTATACAGAGGTAGTGTCTTTTGATACAAAATATATCTTTTTAACTTTATACACAGGGCTCTGGAGTCTCAAAGAATAAGCCAGAACTCTCTTTCTCTCTCCTGAATAGCCTTTCTATGTAACTTGAATAGAACATGACCTGATTTCCAGAGCCTTCACAGAACTAGTTTCTCTCTAGTGTATCAGTGTCTCTTAGTTTTTTCTCAGCTATAGTCTCATCTTTCAAAAGGCATCCCTTTTGCTTTAAATTCTTCTATAAGTACCTGCTTCTAGGTCCCTCTCATTAAAAAAAATGATGAGAAATTTGCTGTCATTTTTTCCTCAGGTCTATTTGCCACAGTCACAGGTATAATAAACTGAAGGTTTTCCCCCTTATCTCCACTAAAAAAGGGAAAATTATGGATGCCTGCTGTAGGTTGTATATAGAGAACTTCAGAACTTGGAGGAAAGGAAATGATTAAGAATCTACTCATGATAATATTACAGATAAACACTATAGAAGTCCATTACCCTAGATTAGATTACTAAATTATCTGCTACAAGGCAGATATGGTGGTGCATGCCTGTAATCCCAGCACTCAGGCTGAGGCAGGAGAATCACTTCACATTTGAGGCTAGTCTGGGCTACACAGTGAGCTGAAGACCAGCCTGGACCCCATAGAGAGATCTTGTCTCAAAAAACCAAAAAGAAAAACAAACGATTTTAAAAAATTAGTTGCTACAAAGATGTAAACAATTTCTAGAACCAAAACCAAAAATGTATCAAAAAATATCCTTGACTGTAATATAATGATATCTTACTAACTATGGGGCAACTGGACTACAGTAAAGATATTCTACATGGAGGCTATAAAAGGGAACAGAGACCCAACCAGATCCACTCTTACCTGAGAAGTATGCAAGCTGGGGGAAGTGCACAGTTCTTCTGGGTTCTGTTCAGAGGTGTCTTCCTTTTCTCTGACCTCAGGAGACCTCAGTGGCTTCTCTGGTGGTTCTGGATTAGAAGAGGCCTCTAAGGAGGCTCCAGGACTTGGAATCCCAGTCCCCAAGAGGGCCTTAGGGCTTGGAGGGGCTTTGGGAGGAGGAGGCCTAGTAGGGGGCACTGAAGTCCTCTGGATAGAGGCTCTCTTTGGTTGTTCAGATCCTTCGCTTGAGGCACGAGTTCGCAGGGTTACTTCTGGGAGGGGGCAAGACTGCTCTGAAGGGATCAGAGCTCCATCTGGTGACGGAGCTGGTGAGCAAGGCAAAACTTCCTCCTGGGACTTACTACCCTCAGTGGTGGGAGAGGGCTGGCACTGGGTTGGGCCATTGCAGGCTGGCAGAGGTTCTTCCTCCTCAGAGGAGCTTGCTTCAGACCCTTCCTCTTCCATTCCCTCATCTTTCAAGAACTCTTCCTGAATCTCAGGATGGTCTTCTCCCTGGCCTGCATCAGGTGTCAGCTCTTCCTCAGCTGTTTCACCCTCACTCTTAAAGGAAAGTGCAGAGGGACTGGTAGGTGAGGTAACAGGGCTAGAGATGGTGGGTGTTCGCACTGGGGAGGAGATGACTAAAGAGCGCCTGCTGCTGCTAGAAAAGGAAGGGCATTCAGAGTCAGACAGACACTGGAGGTAAATTACATTTATAAAAGTAATTATCATAGCTGGTCGTGGTGGTGCACATGCATTTTGGGAGCACTGGGGGAGGTCGAGGCAGGAGGATCAAAAGTTTGACACTAGGCTGAGCAACTTAGTGACTTAACTTAGTGAGATCCTATCTCAAAAAATAAAAAATAAAAAGGGACTTGAATATTCAAGTTCAGTGTGAAGGCCCTGTTTTTAATTCCCAGTATCATAAAAAGCAAACAAAACAAATTATCATTCATACAAAATAATAATAAAATAAAGCAATTAAAAATGTTAGAAGATCTGTGTAATTGGTAATCATAAAATGGTATAAAAAATTTTTAATCTATATGATATTCTGAGTACATAAAGCAAACACTGGAAAGAAACAGCAAAATATTAGTAAGTATGTCTTCTGGGGAAAAGATTAATGGGTGCTGTATGGCTGGTGCATACACTTTTGTATCTGTACATTCACCTGTGGTTATGGTTCCCCCCAAGCCTCATGCAGTCACAGGTAGAGCATCTCAGAGGTGGCTGAATCTACAGTGGTGATGCTGGGTCTGTGATGACTAAATCAGTCCACTGACTGGTTTGGCATAATTCTGAGTGTGGGTAATGGGAAGGCCCACCCGGGGTGTGAGTGCTACCCACCCTAAGGGCTCTTCGCCTGGTAAGAATATAAGGGACAGAAAGGTTTGTTGTTTACTTGCTGCTTTGCTTCTTTTGCTGCTTGCTGCATTCTGCCACCACGAACTGTTTCTCTTCTGTGATGCCTTTCTCCCATGACCCTGCCTTGAAGCCAGCTGACTACAAACTGAAACCGCTACAAAATGTGAGCTATAATAACCTTTCTTCCTTTAACTTGGGCTGTCAGATATTTTGTCTCAGCAACACGAAAAAGTAACTAAGACACCTAACTTATTTTAACCCCAACATCAATATTCCTGGTGCTTTCCCAGTCATGTGTGGATATATGCCAATGATAAACACACACACACACACACACACACACACACACTTTTTCAACTGAGGCCGAATACGCCAATTATCTGCCTTTTTGTTTCAGCTCTCATACTGTAAACAAGGACCCTTTCATCCGGTTTTTGAATTCTTGCGCTTTTTTATTGGTGATTTTGCTATTTAACATGGGTCCCAAGCTAAAGTGTATGCCCTATACAGGAAATACATTTGTTAGACAGAACTTCACCCAGGCATGAGTTACAGTACTGTTGATTTGAGTTCCCACATGAAGGAAGCATCACCATCATCATCATCTTTCCATTTTTTTGAAATCTTTGAAAGGGCTCTCTATGTAGCCCAGGCTGGCCTTGAACTTGTGGTGATCCTCCTGCCTCAGCCTCCCGAGTGCTGGGATTACAGGGGGTGTGCCACCATGCCTGGCAGCAACAGCATTATTAATTAAAGGCTTGAAACAAAAATTAACATCAAACAAGCTTATATATTGTTTGGTGGATAAAAATGGTGTGACTGGTAGGAACCTAACCCTGTGTTTTCCCAATGAGCAATGATTAAGTATTCTGTTTATGGCAACTTCACAGAACAAAACCACCATGAGTAGCAAGGACTGGCAGCAACATTTATCCAGTATATACTATGTAAGTGCACTTGCACAGCCAGTATCAGCTTGATTCCTACTTCACCTCCTCATGTGCCTCCTATGTACTGTCCACCAGCTGATTAAGCAACCCACAGTTATATACTTGACAGGTTCCAAGTACGTGCTGTGTCTTGAGCATAAGATTGGGAGGAGGAAGAAAGACGCTTGCCTTCACCCTGTGGCAGTTTCTGATGTTGGATAAGCTATGCGAATTAGGTTTTTTCTAGCACTAGAATTCTAGGAGTCAGTTAAGTTTAGAAAACTCAGGACACAAGCAAAACCCCAAATTTTCACAACGTTGTTGGATATCTGAGTATAAAGGAGACTAAATTTGAGGCGATTAGACAGTTACAGAGAACTGTGCCTTTTAGAGGAGAAATGGAGCTTATGGACCAAAGGACATCTGTCTAGGAATTTGTAAGATCTAAAATGTCCCCCAGAAGTCATCTGTTCAAAGATGAGGCCTTCAGAAGATGATTCAACCATGAGGACTGTAACTTAGTAAGTGGGTTAAGTCACTGATGAAATCATAATGCAATACATTACTGAGATAATGGAAACTTGGAAGGCAAGGCCTAGTTGTAGGGAGTGGGTCATGGGAGCATAACCTTGGAGACTATAATTGCTCCCCAGCCTTTTTCTTTCTGGCTCTTTCCCTTTCTCTGTGGTTCCTGGCTGCAGTGAGATGAGCAGCTTTCTTTTGCCAAGCCCTTCCATCATTATGTTTCTGGCTTGAGACAAGTCAACCATGGAATGAAAACTCCTAAACCAAAGCCAAAATAAACATTTCTTCCTTTGTGTCAGGTTATTTTTTCATAGTGACGGAAAGCTAATACAGAAGTCTACATTGGCCCTTTTATAATTCTTTTAAATAGCCTATAGCTAATTGCTGAGTAGTATGAACAAGTATGAGCCCTATTCTGCTTTCAAGTCCCAAGCTTAGTTTCACCATCTCCTTGACGTCTTCCCTAACCACACACATTGACAATTCCTCATATCTCTCTAGAATCCCCACGTGATCATTAGGAACTTAGTATGTGTAAGCTTATGTCCTTCATTCCTTGTCCCATTAGACACATTTTCTATACTTCCAATTTTTTTTTCCAGGTACTGGGGATTGACCCCAGAGCTTTTACTCTGAAGTTAGACCTTTTAAAAAATTTTTTTTGAGACAAGGTCTAAGTTGTCCAGGCTAGATTCAAATCTACAACTTTCCTGCCTCAGCCTGAGTGCTGGAATTACTTGCATGCGTGGCTTTTTTTTTTTTTTTGATACTGGGAATCCAACTCAGGACTTTGCACTTGCCAGGCAGGCACTGTGTCATTGAGCTGTGTC
>PVJX010039582.1:0-15679 GCA_004027295.1 Dolichotis patagonum
GTGATATTGCTCAAAGGTGCCTGTATCTCTGAGGAAAAGAAACCAGCAGTACTGGGTCAGCCTTGTCCTATCCCCTCCTCGCTCCCCCAGCTTCATGGTGCCCAGAGAAGATACAGCGAGATGAGGACCGGCAAAGTTGCTTCTTGTTTCTGGATGGTGGGCTCTCCTCCAGCAGCAGAGGGGTTTAGAATAGCTTTTCTTCAGGTTGAGAAGTTAGGATCAGCTCTTTGTCCCACCAGGCCTTCATATGGAAATCCATGTTGGTTATAACAATGGCACAATCATTGACAAAGATGGTATAAACTCCAGGCTCACAGTACAAATTGGGCTGAAAGTAGATGGCCAGAGCTGAGAAGATGAAGCTGAAGCTGAAGAGCCATTGGTTTTACCTATAGGACTTGTGATCCTTTTGACCTTCTGCCTGCTTCTTGGTCAGCTGCCAGAGAATGCAATTGAGCAGCTTCTGACAGTGATGCAACAGGGAACACAGCAAAAAGCATTTCCACGGATGGCGAAGTCCTTGGAGGTGGAGACACAGGTGAGCACTAGCCCCGTGTGTTTCTTCAGGATATTGAAGCTGAAGTTGAGGTAGCAGCACAGGTGGGAGCCAAGCCACGAGGAGGTACAATTGAGACAGTGGTTCCAGCAGGTGAAGGCCACCGTGAAACGAGGCACCAAGCACGGGCATGAGCAGGACACACTGGCAGGGGAGGCTGTGAGCCAGGGCATTCATGGATGCCTGGGCTGGGCCAGGGTGAGCAGCTGGGGCTGGGGGCAGGATTAGTATGGTGCAGCCTTTTTGGGACTGCAGGGGACTGCCAAGGGGCAACAGAGAGACGACTGGAGATCAGGCTGATGGCACAGATCCAATTTTATTAAGGAAGTACAGGATTATATATAGGCTGAAGGGGAAGGGTGGAAGTGAGCTCAGAGGAAGGGTGGGATGGAGCTTCAGGAAGGGCGGAAGTAGGCTTAGGGAAGGCGGGGATGCACTGTGGGGCAGGCTCTGAGAGGGGCGGCCCTGGCAGGGATGCTCTACTCGGTGTGCCGAGGAGTGGGGAGTTTGAGTGTGCTCAGACTCTCTCTTCTGCCAGGGTGGCCAGCCAGACCTCAGGACCTCGACCTCCCACAGTATGGAGCTCCATTCTTTGTTTTGTTTTTGTCTATGAATTTCATTTGGGATTAGATGAGTCCTTTAAATGCAGCAGACTGTCGGGTTTTGTTTTCTGATGCAGTCTTCCTACGTGCGTCTTTTATTTGGGGGAATCGAGATCATTTATGTTGACTTGTTACTGAACGATACTGATTATGTATTCCTGTCACTGCTTTCTTTATCTGCTGTTGACTCCTTCCTCCCAGCCCCCAAGCACTTTTTTTCTACCTTTCCATTTGCCTGATGTATTTATTCCATCCAACTGTTTGGCTTTCTTGACTTTGTTGTCTCTGTGTAAGATATTGTTGAGTACTTTTTGAAGTACCTGTTTGGTGTTCATGTATTTCTTAGAAAGTTGTTTTCTTTTAGGGCTTGAAATACCTCACTGTAAGTGCTCCTGGCCTTTATAAAGTTTGTGTTAAAAAGTCTACTGTAATCCTAACAAGTGGGGCTTTTTTTATTTTTGTTTTTTGCTGTGCTCTGATAGCTTCTAAGATCATTTCTTTGTGTTGCACTTCTGGGATTTTGACTATGAAATTTCCTGTGGAGTATCTCTTTTTACCTTAGTTATTTAGCATAATGTAAGCCTCACTTACCAATGTGTTGAGGCTTTTCCCTATACTCGGAAAGTTTTGTGCTATGGTTTCTGTGAACAGATTTTTTTCTATCGGCTATGTGCTTTCATCTATTATATCTCTAACTCCAAGTAACTATAGGCTTGTTTTAGAATTGTCTAGTAACTGTTGGATGAATGTTTCTTTTTTCTTTTGGGACAAAAATTTTAATTGGAAACATTAAAGGATCCCATAAATCTAACAGAAAGGTGGTCCAAGATGAGAAAAGATAATTAGTGTGAAAAATAATCATAACTTCACTGTAATAAGTTTCCCTCTCCCCCCAAAATACATTGAGTAAATATTGTTCCATAATGTGTTAACAGTGTAAATAGAGGTATACATTTTTAGGACTTATATAGGGTATGTAAATTAGACAGAGAAAATTTTTGGAAAAATCTATCAAAAGTTAAAATCACTCATATAACAATTCTACTCCTAGAAATTCTATATTTTAAATTGTTCCATTAAGTACACACGTAATGCATGAAATGGTCAGTGATTCATTTTGTATCATAACTTTGAGAGAAAGTCTTTAAGTGTTTTCTGCTAGGAGGGAAAGGAAAGAAAAATGTCAGAAAAGAAGGATAAAATGAAAATGGAGCTTTGTGAACAAGGAGAAGAAGAGGGTTTGAAAGGAAGGGAAGGGAATGGGAAAAAAAATAGGCATCAAGATATATCATATAAAATACAAATTCCATATAATGAATATGATCATTATATACACCTAAGTTGTGCTAATAAACTTAAATAAAAATTTTAAATATGGTTGAATGTTTCTTGCTCTTTTATTTTTAAGAGTATATTTGGATATATAGCTCCATGGTATTCCATCTTATCCTTAATTTCTGAAATGCTTTCTTTACTTTAGTCATTTATGCTATTTATAATTCAGTAGCAATCTTTATGTCTGGGATTTCTGTTTGGTGCCTTTTAATGGAGTCTGTTTCTTTAGCCTAATTGTCATTCATGTTTTGAACATTTTGGTCAATGATTCTAATCTTTATTTGTCTCTTCCATAGCCACATTGGTTAGTTTATAGACAGTTCACTATTTTTGGGTTATGTCGTCTTTGACCTTACCAACTTTCTTTCCTTCCTCTTTAATCGCCATTCTCTGTAATAACACCAATAAGAGTAAATAGATAAGTGACTATTGCCTTCATTTATCTACCTCAGAACTGAAAGGCAAATGGATCATTTTTTTCTATAGCTTGTATTTGGTTCCTAGGATTAAGCATGGAGGAATGTACAAGGCAATGGTCATGTTGATATTTTGAAATTATATCCATCATGTTTTTTTATTCTGTCTTACTACAATCTAATATGTTTTCCTCTTGTTTTTCATAGAACTTTAAAATTTTATTCTGAGGACTCTGATGCTTAGTTAGTAAGCTTTAATTGTAGATATAAAATATTCAAATGTACTATTTTCTGTCAACTTTGTGTGCTATGTCTCTTGGGAATTTAAAAGAATGATAGGAAAATGTCAGATAATATTTGCTTTGGAATTAGCACTACTGGCCAGAATTTGAGTAGGTTCCTCTAGTGTTTTAGTAAATGTGGGAGATACTCTTTTTCTTAATGGGTACTACTTTGAGTTGAAGTATGGAGTTACCCTGTGTAGTCAGCTTTCCTGTCCCTGGGAAACAATACCCTGGAGTCCACTTTTAAAAGCAGAGGTTAAATTTAGCTCACAGTTTCAGGGTATTCAATCCACAGTCTACTGTCTTATAACTTCATGCAATCTTTTTCAAAAACTGCATTACATCACTAAAACTCAGAAAATGGGTTCCAATGGCATAATGCATTGAAGCATCAAACAATGATGCTTTGATGCTGAAAATGAAGATCCCTCTGACCTTTCCTTGTTTTTGTCCCTCCCAGGTCAGGGACAGGATTCTTTCAAAATTCTCTCATTTACCTGACTAGATTTACCAAAAGAGGAACACAATTGTCTTTACTTTTTGTGGCAGTCAACTTTTTCATTCTACTGTGACAAAATACCTGACAAATATGAACTAATGAGAAGAAACACTTCTGGATCATAGGTTGAGAAATCTCAGCCCATGGCTGTCTGGCTCTGTTGCTTTTGAGCCTGTGTCAAGGCAGAACATCATGGTGGCAAGAACATGGTGGCAGAGGAAGTTGCTCACCTCATGGCAGCCAGGAAGTCAAAAGCAAAAAGAGGAAAGCACCCAAGAACTAACATCACCAAATTTTTGCATCGCTTTGGAGCACACTTCTCCAAGGGCTTCAATTCCTTCCAGTAGCCCCTATTTCTTAAAGGTTCCACCGATTCTCAATAGCACCAAGCAGGGGAACAAAGCTTTAACACATGAGCCTTTGAAAACATTCCAGGTTCAAACTATAGCAGTGTGTCTTTGTCAGTTTATCACAGTGAAACTTCAGAAAATAAAGGAGTTGCTTCTCCTTGTGCCTGTAATACATTTCACAAACCAAACAATCCAGGACAAACAAAAACACAAACAAGAGAAAAAGAAAATCGAATACAGAAGAAGAATTAGATTTGATTTAAAGATAATTAATTATTAGTGCATTGCAAAGTAAAAAGTCTAATGCTTTATATTAAGACTCCAATAAAAGTTCTGATCAGTGATGCTCCATGAAAGCAAAAGCTGTAATTGCTTATAAAAAGATTTTTTCCTTCTATCATATAGAAGTGTGTAGCACAAGTATCCAATTACTTTTAAATCCTAGGATAATAAAATATATCAAGTGAAATTAGGAAAAAGAAGTGAAATTAGGTAAAATTCAGAAGTTTATTGAATCAATTCCATTTCCAGCAGTTTTGAAGCACAGATGGAGCCTGGACACAGGGTGTAATGTAAGTGCACTGGCTGGGTGTAACATGTCTGATCCGTGTCTGGCATGCTGCCCAGCCAAGACTCTCAAAGCAATCTTGGGGTATTTTCAGAATGATAAAAACACCTCTCTCTCTATGAACCAAAAGGAAAAGACCAACTTTTTTTTGTTATGGTAACGAATTATTCACAGGTCAGTTTCATCAACGGAGCAGACTAATGGTTTTCTGTCATGGAAAAGCAGAATGGATCGGCTGGTAAGTGGGGATGTATTCTGAGGAAGCTTGTTACTTGGGTGAGATTTCTTGATTGGTGCCCACTCACAGACAGGCTTACTGGAGTGATCCTGTTTTTAACTAGCGAAGAGCTCATTAGGCGGTTTGAAAGTGTCCATACTGAGGTGAATTGCCACATTACTCCTTTTCCGTAGGTTTCCCTAAGGAGGAGTTGTTGACTGAAACATTTTTAGCATATTTTAAGATTATATTTGATTAATATAGTTGCTGTATTATTTCTTACAGCTGCTGCAATGAATTGCCACAGTTTCAGTAGCTTAACACAAATTGTGATCCTACAGTTTTGAGGTTCAGGGCTCTGAAATAGGGCTCACTGAGCTGGAACCTGGTGGCTGGCAGGGTGTCACCCCTTATGCAAGCTGTGAGGAAGCAACCTTTTCTTTGACTTCTCCAGATTTTAGAAGCTTCCTGAATTTTTTGTCTGCTTCCCTGCCAATTTCAATCTCATTAATTATCATAGTGCATAAATCTCTGCTTCTTTCATTATATCTCTGCCTTTGACTTCTTGCATCCATCTCTCACCTACAAGGATACTTTTGACTACATACGATTCAACTCCATAACCCAGGATACTCTCCCCATCTCAAAACCTGTGAGTTAATCACAGCCACAAATTCTCTTTTGCCAAGGTAAAGTATTCACAGATTCTGAGGAATAGAACATGGAAAATTTGGGAGGCTATTATTTTGCTTACCACATAGGATAGGCATAGTTAGTGTCTAATTTCTTTCTTTGTGTTTTCTTTCTACCTTTGCAGTTACTTCAACACCCCCCCTCGCAAAAAAAACTTGAATTTTTTCACAGCCTGGATTTTGCTAACTTATTTTCCTGATGCAATTTATCATAATTTTTTATATCCTGTATGTCTTTAGCTTCAGCTGCCCTATCCAATACATTAGCCACTAAATATAAATGGCTTTCAAATTTAAATATGAATGAATTAAAATAAATAAATATTAAAAACTCAATTGCTCACTGACATCAGCCACATTTCAAGTGCACAAGAGTGCAGGCGGCTGGTAGTTACTATATTGTACACCACGGGTTTAGATTTCTTTCACCTTAAAAAGTTCTAATACACCATGCTGATCTAGAGCCTTAATTAGATTCAAGTGTTTATTTACTTATAGATTCCTTATTTCCTTTGTTGTTATAAAATAACAATTTTTTCCTAATTGTATCTTTTCTTATTAAACACAAAAACATGTTTTAATTAATTATGTAGGCATCTTGAGAACTGCATAGATGGGAAAGGCAGTGTGAATGCCTATGTTCACCTTGGCCTTTACTAATTTCACCATCATAAATTTTATTCCTCAGATTCTGAAGGAAGGAGACCAATAAGTACTTTATTCAATGTCTTTTGTAAGTTGTAAACAAACGTGATATATTAAATTATTGCAATTATTATTGTCCTTTTTTCTTTGAAGATGGCAATAGAAACCTCTTCAAGTCCTTTTTCATATTATTTTAAGCAACTTTCACCATGTTCTTTGGTTTTAACTATAAAAAGGTGTTTTTGCCAAAACTTGTGCATTTCTGTTCCAGCTATTGTGGAGTCAACTTTTTAAACAAGGGACTTCATTTCTAGGCTCTTTTAGTAGATGTGGATAGAAGACATATTGTTTTAAAGAATATACAAGTTAGCACTGTTTCAAATTTTGCCAATATGAGAGACAGCCTAGGTTCTGAACAGAGGTCACACAGTCTGCCAGGCTGAAAAGAGGCCTGGAGAGCCACCGCCTCCTACAGTGGCAAGCCGCATAGGGGACCCCACCCAGCCTCGCCCAGGTCTGACCCCAAGTCAAGATTCCTGCGCCCCCTGGCCCTGCTGTGTGAAGGCCAGACTGCGCAGGGGAAGCAGGCCAGGTGCAGCTGGCAGGCCTGCAGGAGGTGGGGCCAGGCAGGCCTAAAACAGGTACAAGCAGCCCGCAGGCCAGGCCCAGGCAAGAAGGAGTAGCACATCCTGAGCTGGGGCGCAGTGGAGGCGCATGGGGGAGGGCAGGAGAGCCTAGCCTGGCCCTGTACCTCAGAGAAGAGCCCACCCTCAGAGCCCGTGGTATCCGGTTATCAGTGTGGATCTCTGCTCTCTTCTCATTCCAGCCAATGGCCATCCGGTGCTGAGTTTGTAGTCTGGCCAGCTGCGGTGGTCTCAGGGCTTTGCCTTCACAGCGGAAGGGGAGGACCAGGGGACAGGTCTGTAATAGCCACCCGACACCAGGGGTGGCGTGAAGCCCACTCCCACACCCCCCTCCCTCTCCACTGACCTCCCAACCCCACGGTAGGGTGGGGACCAAGGGAGCCTACTGCACAACATGCCCTGCGCCCCTCTCCTGTGCAGGATCTCCAGAGGTCACTGTCACTACCCCACCAGCGGCCAAGCCCATTCTCCCAAAAGTACTATACAGATTCAACGCAATCCCAATCAAAATACCACTAACATACCTCATAGATCTAGAGAAATCACTCCTAAAATTCATCTGGAACCAGAAGAGACCTAGAATAGCAAAGGCAATTCTAAGCAGCAAAGGCAAGGCAGGAGGCATCACAATCCCTGACTTGAAATTATACTACAAAGCTACTATAATAAAATCAACATGGTACTGGAATAAAAACAGACCTGAAGATCAGTGGAATAGATTGGAAGATACAACCACAACCACAAACTCACTCAACCACCTTATCTTTGATAAAGGGCCAAACATGCTCACTGGAAGAACGACAGTCTCTTTAACAATTGGTGCTGGAAAAATTGGCTATCCATATGCAGAAGACTAAAACTAGACCCATGCCTATCACATGTACTAAACTAAAATCTAAATGGATCAAAGATCTAAATCTTAAAACAGAAACACTAAATCTGTTGGAAGACAAAGTAGGTAAAAATCTCAAAGATACAGGGGCCAGTAGAAAATTCATGAACAAGAATCAAACTGCACGGGAAATACTTCGTAGAATCAATAACAGGGACCATATCTTATTAAAGAGTTTTTGCATGTCAAAAGAGATTTCCAGCAGAGTGAAAAGAAAATCCACAAATTGTGAAAAAAACTTAATGGACTGTCCCTCAGACAAAGGACTTCTGTCTAGAACTTATAAAGAATTTAAAAAATTGAGATCTTTGAAATTGAAAGACCCAATCCAAAAATGGGCATCTGAAATGAGTACACAGTTCTCAGATGAAGAAATATGAATGGCAAATAAATACATGAAAAAATGTCATCATCATTAGTCATTAGAGAAATGCAAATTAAAACTACACTGGGATTCCATCTCACCCCAGAAAGAATGGCCAGGATAGAAAAAATTACCAACAACAAGTGCTGGAGAGGCTGTGGGGAAAAAGGAACTCTTCTACACTGTTGGTGGGAGTGTAGACTGGTGCAACCATTGTGGAGGTCAGTCTGGAGATTCCTCAAAAAGCTGGGTTTGGAAGTCCCATTTGACCCAGCTATTCCGCTTCTAGGCATATTCCCAGAAGAACTGAAAACATCATACCAAAGTTATGTGCACCCATGTTTATAGCAGCACAATTTGTAATAGCCAGATCTTGGAAACTACCTAAGTGCCCATCAACTGAGGAATGGATAAAAAAGTTGTGGCATTTTTATACAACGGAGTACTACTCAGCTATAAAGAATGATCACATTGAGATATTTATAAATAAATGGACACAACTTGAGACCATACTCATAAGTGAAATAAACCAAACACACATGTGTAAATACTGTATAGTCCCTAGTATGAGAGTTGGTAAGAGTATATAAGATTGTATGGTAATCATGACTTCCCATTTCATTGCCTTGAAGCCTTTCAATGTTTTCATTCATCAGTTGGAATGGTTTTAGTCTGTTTTGTTTGACTTTATTATGTGTGATGGTATGAACAGCTGTTTTGAAGAAAACAAAACATTATGGCAGCCATTGCTGATTTAATATCATCTTGCTTAGAAGTTCTACCATGCTTCTACTCTGCTATTACCATTGGTTCTATCATGTTGTGTCTTACTGGGATTTTAATATATGTGATAGTATAAACAAATTTTTTATTGAAAATGAGATATTATAGTACCCATTGATCATTCTCTGTTATTCCGTTCAGAATGCCCCGTAATTCTTTCATTCTCTTGAATGGTTTTATACTATTGTGTTATGTTTGATATTATTGTGTTTGAAACTATACTCAACTATAGCAGAGAAAGAGTTATTTTGATAGCTACTGTTAATGGCCAGTTGTCTTATTATAAAGCGTTGTGTTGCTTATGTTGTCCTGTTCTGATCTGCTTTGTGCTGCCCTCTTTTGTTTTATTCTCTTTAAAATAAAAAAAAGAAAAAAGAAAAAAAATTTGCCAATATGACAAAGGAGGATGATACTTCAGGGTAACTTTTGAAAAAAATTGAGCAAAATTTTGCAAATTAAAGCTAGGCTTATCCTTGACTTTTTCAAAAACTATGCATCCTTCATTCATCTTTCACTTATGGAAAAGCCCTATTATTAAATTCTAATTTAAGCTCAGTTTGCCCTAATTTTTTCTAATCATTTACTTCTGTGTAACTCCTCTGCTGTATAAATTGATTTAGTAAGAGTTAAAGAACTCAAGTTTGTTCTTTTAAAAATTTTCTTTCTTGTGCTAATGCAGGAGCAAAATGATGGACTTATTTAACAATTTGAACTGAATGAATTAAAACATTTGATTCTTCACAAAATGTACAGGAAGCAGCCTCAAAGGGCAAGATCTGTAGACCAAATTTAAAGCACCAGGCATTGAACACAAGCACACACCATGACGGGCTCACAAAATAATGTCAGTTGTTCATCTGAGTTGTTCTGTAACGATCATCGCAAACTAATGGAAAGTTTTTCTCTTCCTCTTCATATTCACTATTAGAAATAATACATTAATTCAAGGAAATGCAGTACCTGTGTGTTTAACTTTACTAGAGATGATGACTAACCATGCTACCCACTGTTAACAAATCCATCAGTTAGAATTCTGGGTCATCTGCTCCAGTTTTGTTCACTTCAGTGATCAAGTCCCAAATTTTCAATGCTGTCCCATCCCTCTGTATCCTACTATCTCGTCTGTGTTGCACCCATGAGAACCATCCTCAACCTTTCCCACAGAGGGCAGCACTGTTGTTTCCCCTACACATCACTTACCAGCCAGCACCTGCGCCATGCTGTGTAAACTGTTCAAAATCAAATGAAATGAAGTCTGAGTTTTGTTGATGGACACCTGTAATTTCAGCACCTGGTGAGACTGAGGCAGGAGAAAAACAAGTTGAAGCCCAGCTTAGGAAAGTTAGCAAGACCCTGTCTCAAAACAAACAAAAAAATTAGGTGAGGAGACAGCTCAGTGTGAAGGCTATGTGTCTAGTACTTCAAGGAAAAAACAAAGTAAGAAAAAATAAGGCTAATTTTGACACAAATGAAACTATCTTATTATGCTTGACAGTTATAGAAGAGTATTTATGTTGGACTACAAATTCACAATGGCTAATTTTGCAACTTCCCTAAGGGATAAATGGGGGTTTGGGATTATGAGATCACTGTTTTGAGATTTCCCATCAACTCTTGGGGTGAGCCATCCTCTCCCAGCCACTGAGACTAAACTAAGACTACTTAGATGAAAAAGAACATTCCAGAGCAAGATCCTTCTTAGCATAAGATCATCTCCACCTGCTTGAGTCATCCCAGGGTTATCTGTTGCTTGCTGAGGCATGGACTTCTAAATATTCTGCCACCTTGAATCTCTCTCTAGCTCCCTTCCAACATCGTACATACCCAATAAATCGCTGGTTTGGAGTATCTTGGTCTCTGCCCGTCCTGAGGCATTGACCTCTCAGCCCCCCATTATGTATTACTAAATTTGTCTCTGTTTCTTATTTCATCCTTTCACCTATCCCTCACACATAGTTGAGGATCTTGACCAGGTCAACAATATATTTAAATAATTTTTGAATCTTGAAGATAAACTAAGATCTCTAATCCAATATTCATAGAGTTTGAAGACATTCTCATGCATAAGTTGCATGCATGCTAGAAATACAGTAATGAAGGCAAGACAACTTAAAACAAAGACTGCATGGCTTTTAAACTAAAAGTTGGCCTAACTTTAACATCAAAGAAGAAAGATAAACCAGAAAAGAGAATGGATTTGTTCGCACAGGTAATAGTTTCCTTGGTTATACAGGTGGTATGATTAAAACATGGCAACTGCATAAATTCTTAAATGCTCATTATAATAAAATACACATTGCCTAATCCTCCCTCAAAACACCTTCTTCTTTTGAAGTCATATGTTCCATCATTCTTACCACTTTCTGAGTCAGTTCTGGACTCAGGAGTGCTTTAGTTGCTTTGTTGTGGCTACACTAGTGTCTTAAACTGATTCAAAATATTTGTCTTTCAAGACCATTTTTACTTCCTGGAAGAGCCACAAGTTGCACAGTGCCGAAATGAGTGAATAAAGTGGATGAGGACACATCATAATGTGTTTAAGAGTCTGCTTTTTCATTGGATGACACTCATCTGTAGCATTCACTGTATTTTTATCCCAACCAGTAAAGACATTTATGAAAGAAGACTTCTAGAATTGCTTCAGAAAATTGCAAAAATTATGGAATAAGTGTGTTCAAAGTGAGGGGGAATTTTCTCAGATGGGTTAATAGAAATGTCACACTTTGAACTTTTTGAAAATGAAGTTTGTAATTGATTTCTTTAATCACTTTCTTCTATAGTTTCAGTCATCAGCATAACTGTTAGTGGTGAAGGGCATCTGAAATTCTCGAATCTATCTGCTGGTATTTGCCTGCCCCTGACTATTTGTGACATGTTGGATGTTTTGGTATTTTTGCATTAAATAATCTATGATGCCCATGGAGGGAAGGAAGCAGTCAGACCCAACAAGTGTGGACATTAAATATAATAGCCCACTTGAAACTCTCCCTAAGGCCTATGTCTCATCAAGTTTTTTGGAGCTTTGGAAATTTTTCTCTGTCTTTTTAGTTTGTTTTCCCCTCTCTTTTTCTCTGTTCCCTTTTCAAATTTTAAAAATTTCTTTCTCATGTTTCTTTTGTTTCCTGTTTTTACTTTATTTTCTCCTTTTTCTTTTTGTTCATTCTTTCTTGGGACTGCTCTCTATCACTATGAATTTCCTTTTACTCCTCAGTAGTACCTCCTATCTCACTTTTCCCTCTTCCTCTTGATATTCCATTGATTAAAGTTTCAAATTTTGCTTTGTTCATTCTCTGGCTCCCCAATACCTCTATCATTGTGTGTGTAACTACTGAGGTTGATGGATCTCTCAATACTTGGTTAACTTTATACTATTGAGGTTCAATAAATTTTTGCTGTTAGTAAATTTTTTTCATTGAGTAGATATTACTGTAGCTTTTCTTATTGTTCATACTATAATTATAGGTCTAGTTCTATGCTTATGGGTGATACCTTCTTTGTCTTTAGGGGTTGTCAATGTTTAGTTTGTGTTTGTGCTACAGTTGATGCTGATTTTATTTTATTGTGTTTGTGCTACAGTTGATGCCAAGGTGACATAACTGACGCTACTAATTGGTTTTATTGCCATCCCAATATTTGGATTGCCCAAGTCATTAACAACACAGTGGCCTATTCCTGGAAAATTGGGTATTGGGCTAAGTAGACTGAAAACTGTCATCCCAAGTAAATAGAGGGGGTTGAGTCCAGAGATAGAAGCAAAGGCTGAATATTAGCCACTCCCAAAAGTAGGCATTAACTAAACCATTCTCCATAGAAGAAACACAGCTGTCCACTGTTCTTCAATTTCATTGCCTGTCATTAAATTACTCAGGGTTTTCAATTTTTTTCTTTTTTTGGTACCAGGAATTGAGCTCAGGACCTTGTTCTTGCCAAGCAGGCACTGTGCCACTGAGCATTATCCCGGTCCATCACTTTTTAATTATTTTTCAGTTTTGTTAATCATATGTGTTTCTATCCAATTTTTCTGGATTCTTCAAATGATTAGGACTGGCTTCCTTGTATTCCATAAGTTCTGGTATGTTGTAATGTTATCATTTAGTTCTACAAATTTTCTTATTTCTTCTGTAAAGAATGACTTATTTAAGAATATACTGTTTAGTTTTTATGCATTTGTATAACTTCTGTGTTTTACTCTGTCACTTATTTCTAAGCTTATTGTACATGATCTGATAATGCAGATGGAATAATTTCAATTCTTTTACATTTTCTTAAGCTAGTTTTACTGGCTGGTATGTGGGCTGTTTTGGAGAAACTTTCATATGCTGATGAAAAGATGTATATTCTGCTTCACTCAGTGGAATACTCTATATATTAAATCCATCTGTTTAAAAGTTTTGTTCAATTTTCATATTTCCTTCTTGACTTTTTTGTGTAGTTGATCTGTCTTTGGGTAATACTAAAATATTGAGGTCCCCATCATAACTAGGTTTATATTTATCTGACCTTTTATGTCCAGTAGTACTTGCTTTATTAAGTTAGGTGTGCTGTTGTTTGGTGCATATAAGTTACTAATTATTTTCTCTTGCTGCTAGATTGTTCCCTTAACTAATATATAATGACCTTCTTTGTCTCTTATGCTCAGTTTTGGTTTGAAGTTCACTTTGTTTAAATACAGCATATTTACATGTGACTTTTTTGAGTTTTTGTTGCATGGAATATGGTTTCCATCCTTCAATTTTAGCCTATATATTTCTGTGTAGGTTAAACATGTTTCTTATTGCAGAATACCTTTAGATTTTGTTTCTTATCTATTCTCCAAATCTGTGTCTTTGAATTGGGAAATTGATACCATTCACATTGAGAGTTAGTGCTGATGAACATTGAAATATCCACCTCTTTGCTTATTTTCCTGTTGCTGAATCCCTACCATTCCCAGCTACTGAATCCTTACATTACATGGTATAGTCATTCTGTTAGACCTTTGATCATTGTTAACTTCATCAATTCTTTGTAACGTATCCTTGAAAATTTTTTGCAGTGCAGATTTGTTGATCATGACTTTCTTTAGGTGCTTTTTATTATGAAATATCTTCTTTCTCCATAGATTTTGAAATTTTGCAGGATGTATCAACTTAGATTGAAATTGTTTTCTTTTAAGGCTTGCTCTCTTGTCTTTAAGGTTTGTGTTGAAAAGTCTGATACATAATTCTAATGGATTTTCTTTTATACTTGATTCATGATTTTCTCTAATCACTTTTTTTCTTCTATTGGACTTCCAGGAATTTGACAGTTTGTCACAGAAGAGTTCATTACTGATCATAGCTACTTAGAGTTCTATATGACTGATTTATCTGTATGTTAAATTATTTCTCTCTTTTTGAAATTTTTCTACTACTGTCTTTAAAGAGTGTTTTTTATTCCATTTGTTCTGTCTTCTAATTTTTCACTAATTCCAGTTAATCTTAGATTAGTCTTCTTTTCATCGTATAGAAACTGTTGCATTCATTTTCTGTGCTTCTTGTTACTTTTCAGGAATTTCTTATTAGTTATCACAACAGCTCTGTATTCTGACTCTGACACTCTTTCCTCACATTGGCTACTTCTGCCCATGCTTTTTAATAGAAATTTAATCCTCTGAATTCTACTTGGAGCCCTTCCATGAACTTTTTTTTTTTTTGTTCATTCTCTTTTCTCATCATTTTCTTAAGTTCTTCTAGATTTATATTAGTGTCTAGTGCACAATTTGCTGAACTTTTTGTTTATTTGACTCAATGACTTTTTACTTGTATGTTCTGTGATTTCCAAATGCTTTATTGCTCTGTTTTCTTATCTCACTAGATATCATTTAGAATAATTTTGGTATGTGAGTTTTGATTTCCTAACCTTCTATTTCCAATTGCCCATGGATCAGCTGAGTGTTTTTACAGGCTATTTTTTGACTTTTTTTCCCTCATGTTTCTATTTATTTGTGATTACACTTGGGTGTAATCCTCAAATTCATTCCTGGAAACTACCATTACTCTGACTTCAAAACTATACAAGGATACAAGCAAAAAGTGAATTATCAGTCAAGCTTATTAATATAGATGTAAAATTTCTCAACAAGATACTGGCAAGCAGATGCAATGAATCATCAAAAACATCATATATCATAATCGAGTAGGTTTCATACCATACATGCAAAAATGGTTCAACATATGCAAATTAATAAGTGAAATATGTCCCTAAGGAGAAGCAAAGGCAAAAACCACATGATTGTCTCAATAAATGTAGAAAAAGCCTTTAACAAAATTTAACATCTTTTTATGATTAAAAAATCTTTTTTTTTATTTGAAAGAGAATAAAACAAAAGGGGCAGTACAGAGCAGATCAGAACAGGACAACATAGGCAACACAGTACTTTACATTAAGACAACTGGACATCAACAGTAGCTAACACCATATCTCTTACTCTGCTATAGTTGAGCATAGTTTCAAATACAATAATATCAAACATAACACAATAGTGTAAAGCCATGCATAGAGTGAAAGAATTAGGGGTCTTTCTGAACCGGATAACAGAAAATGATCAATGGGTACTATAATATCTCATTTACGATAAAAAAATTTTGTTTAAACTATCACACATATTCAAATTCCAATAAGACACAATGTGATAGATAGAACCAACAGGAGTAGAACAAAAGAAGCATGGTAGGACTTCTAAGAAGGATGATATTAAATCAGCAATAGCTGTCATAATGTTTTGTTTTCTTCAAAACAGCTGTTCATATCATCACACATGATATAGTCAAACAAAACAGGATAAAACCATTCCAACTGATGATTGAAAACT
>PVJX010039583.1:0-15667 GCA_004027295.1 Dolichotis patagonum
GCCGATCTCCAGGCAGTTCCCTGTGGATGAAGGGCGTGCTTACCAGTCCCAAAGAGTCGTGCCGAGATGCAGGTCTGCGCAGACTTTCAATCCAAACAGCTCAGGCCACTCAGGGCAGCAGGCTGCTTACTGGTTGGCTTGGCCCCCTAAGTTCCAGCATGGCGCAGATCTCAGGAGACGCTCTTGCTTCTGGTTTCCCCGCCCTGGGGTGGCCGCCTGCACTATATATTTCAACAAAGAGCATCACACCACTCTAGCCAGGATAGCTCCTTGAAGGACATAACTCTGGGATTTATTCTCCCCAAAGCCCCAGTGAAAGAAAGAAAGTGCCATTATTCTTTGTTTACTCATAAAAGCCCCATTTGCTTTGGGACAAGAGGCCCATCCCCTAGCATCTTAATCTCCCAAAGTGCTCCCACATTCTGCTAAAAGCAAGTCTTTTGACCAACCTCAGGCTCACTCTTGTGTACAAATGATGGTCAGCTTATTTTCATATTTCTTTCCACATAGTTAGATTTAGTGTGTTAGCAAAAATGACATGAAGGAGACATGAGGCTGATGTTTTAGACTGCATGACAAATAGAGTCACTACATCACTTGAGGTGGGAAGCTTCAGATCAACATGAAGGCAAGTGGGAGCATGACCAACCATGGTAAGGTGACTGGTTAACGGAGCTGTTAGGAAAGATGACAGAAAGCTGGAAGGCAAACTCGGTCTTGAGGATGAGGATAAGGAGGGGGCAGAGGGCAGAGGGCAGGGAAGGAAGGAAAAGGGGAGAAGCAATGCAAAATTGTCACCATGATGTTTGCATGTTCCTATGTCCCGGAATTAACATCACTATTCTGTATTACAAGCATCACTAATAAAATATTTTAAGTAAATAGAAAGGATGAGGTGGAGAACTGATTAAGAACCAGATAGACAGTTCCCATGTTTCAAATTTCTAGTGTAGATTTGTAGAAATTCTTCCTAAGAAAATGTGATACTTCTGGGTAGTTTTGCAGGTGAATTAAAAACATAGCACAGCAATGTATGTGTATCAATGTTCATAGCAGCACAATTTTTAATAGCTAAATATGGGAAACAATCCAAATGTCCATCAACTGAGAATTGATTAAAAATATATGGTATTTTTAGATAATGGAGTATTACTCAACTATAAAGAAGAATAAACTCAAAGTTTTTATAGATAAATGGATGAATACTCATAAGTGAAATAAAGCATACTCACATATGTAAACATCATATTGTCTCCCTAGTGTAAGAAACTGAAAAGAGTAAGTAATAGATATTGTGAAATAGATATTGTGAAAGGGAAAGAAACAGCTCAAAAGTAAAGAACAGCTGGAATGGGTGAAAAGATAAGAGAAGGAAGGGGAAAAGATTTTATATATATAATATATATATTAATATATATATTATAATATATATTATATATAATAATATATATATTAATATATATATAATATATATTTTGTATATATTATATATACAAAAGATAGCTAAGATAATTATACTATTTGTTTCTCTTAGTTCATTGAAGAAAATGGTTTGAGCTCATATATTTGAGCAATTATACATGCCTATATTTTATAATCTGAGCAACAACTTTGAAGATAAAAATACATAATATATCAACCATTGTAAATTTCCTATTACCTCATTTTTAAAATTCCATATCTTTGATTTTATTATTTTTCTCTTTAAAATACAATACAAAAAGAAAATGTGATAAATATGTGATGTGGTAGAAATGTTAATTAGCTTTATATAATTGCTTAATAATGTATATGTGTATCATTGTATTGTATTCCATAAACACATAGAACAATTGTTAGTTAAAATAAAAACCAAGTCAAGTAGGAATAAATATAACAATAATTATAGAATGTCTGATGGTGAAAATCATCCTAAGAAAAGAGGATTAAGCCACCCACTCATGCCAGTGTCTGATTCATTTATTTAAAATTTTTATTATTAAGGTATATGTTTGCAACACACAATGACTGCATTCATGATAAGAAATTGACACATATACCTAGTATATTTTGATTATTCTTATATCTCATTCTCTCACTTTCTTACCCTCCTACCCCAATTAATTTTCTCATAATTGATTTAAAAGTAAAAGAATGTTATATCATAGCTCATAAAAACTTCTGTTAGTGTGTTCATTTCTCTCTTTTCCATCACAGTCAAAATTCAGTCGCTGAACTTCACATGAGTTGCTTCTTATTTCCTATCCTCCCCTTTTAATTTTTTAATTTATTTTTGTCTTTTTGAGCCAGAGTCTCACTATGCTGTTCAAGCTGGCCTTGAGCTCACTTTGTAACCGAGACTAGTTTCCAACTTGCAATGATCCTGCTGCCTCAGCCTCCCAAGGGCTGGGATTACAGGTGTGCATCACCACACCTAGCTCATTCCCCCTTTTTAAAAAGAATGCTGGACTAGATAGATCACATAACAGATGAAGAATTATCACACCCACCACTTTTTTAAATTGATGTAGACATGAATTAAGGCAGCTGAATTAGGTAAGAAAATTACTCTGCCTCAGAAACTATGTACAATATTTCAATTCAAGTGTTCTGTAGTACATTACCTCTCATTTCAGAGAAATATAAAAGAAAATCTTAGAACTTTTCTATTACTGCCATAAAGGTTAATGATCATTTGCACTGTCAACAATATTAAAAGTGTACACTTAAAGTCTTCATTTTTGTCACTACAAATCTGGCTTTCCTTTCATCCTGGCTTCTAATCTCCATCTGCACTCCACTTTTTTCTTATCCCAGTATTTTCCTAAAGTCATGTCTGTAGGGAAACTTTCTTGGATTCCTGCCATATCTAATCTCATTGTGCATTACCTATTCCCTTGGAAAAAATCTCAATTTTATATTAGATTAATTATATTATTCTAAAAAGTGTGCAGAGATGGTCTATATTTTGTGCATGACTCAGTCACAGAATCTCAGACCAAACTTACTGTTCCAAGATATTCAAGTGAAGCCCAAACACTCAGAATATTCTGTATTTTGTGTAAGAGTCAAGATGATAATTCTTGAATCTTCAAAAGTTCTTGGAAAGATTAACATGGGTCTGTGGTGGCTGAATTTGCCTTTTGCATAAATAACAGCACGGTAAAGTTACATAGGGATCCTTAGATGGTGAGTTGTTACCAGTACAATGCACAGAAGCATCTGATAATAAATTGTCCTACAGAAGAGTGATGCATAAGAATAAACAACCAATAATCAAAGGATATGTACATATGAATTTCTTCTTTTTTAACTTTAAAGAGAATAAAACAAAAGAGGACAGAACAAAGCAAATCAGAACAGAACAATGTAAGCAACACAGCACTTCACAACAAGACAATTGGATATTAAGATTAGCTACCATAATGTCTCTTTTCTTTGAAGTAGCTGAGCATACCTTCACACACAATAGTATCAAACATAACAAAACAGTATAAAACAATTCAAGAGAATGAAAGTATTACAAGGACATTCAAAACCAAATAACAGAAAATGAACAATGGCTACTATAATGTCTCATTTTCAATAAAAAATTTATTTAAAAACATTTGTTTATACTGTCACACATATTAAAATCCAATAAGACACAACATGATAGAACCAATGGTAATAAAACAAAGGCATGGTAGGACTTCAAAGCAAGATGATATTAAATCTGCAATGGCTGCCACAATGTCTTGTTTTCTTCAAAGTAGCTGTGCATACCACCACACATAATAAATAGAATAAAACCATTCCAACCAAAAACATTATAAGGCTTCAAAGCAATGTTATGGGGAACCATGATTACCATAAAATCTTATGTACTCTTACCATTTATTACACTAGGGAGTCTATAGGGTATTTATACATGTGAGTTTGATTTATGTTATTTGCAAGTATGGTCTCAAGTTTCATCCCTTTATTTATAAATATCTCAAAGTGATCATCCCTTATAGCTGAGTAGTACTGAATTGTATAAAAATACATCTTTTTTATCCATTCCTTAGTTGATGGACACTTGGGTTGTTTCCAAGATTTGGCTATTACAAATGTGCTGCTATAAATTTGGGTGCACATATGTCACTGTGGTCTGATGTTTTCCGTTCTTCTGGGAATATGCCTAGAAGTGGAGTAGCTGGGTCAAATGGGACTTCCATACCCAGCTTTTTGAGGAATCTCCAGACTGACCTCCACAGTCGTTGCACCAGTCTACACTCCCACCAACAGTGCAGAAGAGTTCCTTTTTCCCCATAGCCTCTCCAACATTTGTGGTAGGTAGTTTTCTTTATCCTGGCCATTCTTTCTGGAATGAGATGGAATCTCAATTTTATTTTAATTTGCATTTCTCTAATAACTAATGATGATGAAAATTTTTTCATGTATTTATTTTCCATTTGTATTTCTTCATTTGAGAACTGTGTGTTCATCTCAGATGCCCATTTTTGGATTTGGTCTTGAATTTTGAGGATCTGATTTTTTTTTTAATTTTTATATGTCGTAGACAGAAGTCCTTTGTCTGAGGGACAGTTCACTAAGATTTTTTCCCAATTTGTGGATTTTCTTTTCACTATGCCAGGAATTTCTTTCAACATGCAGAACCTCTTTAATAAGACAGGATCCCATCTTATTAAAGTATTTCCCATGCAGTTTGATTCTTGTTCTTGAATTCTCCACCTACCCATATGTCTTAAAGATTTTTACCTACTTTGTCTTCCAATAGATTTAGTGTTTTTGTTTTAATATTTAGATCTTTGATTTATTTAGACTTTAGTTCAGTACATGGTGATAAGCATGGGTCTAGTTTCAGTTTTTGGCATATGGAGAGCCAGTTTTTCCAGAACCATTTATTAAAGAGAGTATGTTTCTTTCAGTAAACATGTTTGGCCCCTTTATCAAAGATAAGTTGGCTCAGTGTGTTTGTAGTTGTATCTTTCAATCTATTCCATTGATCTTCAGGTATGTTTTATTCCAGTACCATGTTGATTTTATTACAGTAGATTTGTAGTATAACTTCAAGTCAGGGATTGTGATGCCTTGCCTTTGCTGCTTTTTTACTTACAAGGAATAACTGAAAGTTGAAATATTCACTGAGTTTTACACTTGTCTATCAGTACTAGCTAATGTCTCTTCAGAAGCTACTTTGCAAATTCTAAAGACCTGAAGCATGTGTATTATAAATTATGCTTCATAATTAAAGTATTGTCTCAGTTATAAGCATGTGAAATATTGTAGAAACTTTTTTCAGGTCCTGTTGTCGAGATCTTGACACATATTCTGCTCTCTTCAAGTACTGCAGTAGAAGCCCTCAACTGTCCCTGCATCCACAGACCTCTCTTTCTCTTTCTCTTTCTCTTTCTCATGCCCTAAATTTTCTTAGACTGTGTAATAATGTGTTGTCCCCAGCTATAAGTATTATTCTCAGTTAACATTACAAACATTTCATCACCAGCTTCTCCACTTTATTTATCTCCTTCAGTAATCTGCTTTAGTTGTGTTGTATGCATTCATGTTGGGGCTCTAATATGTGTGCATACACAAGTATGTTTGCACTGTTGTTTGCATGCATAATAATGTTGTGTAACTTGCTGTCATAGATTGTAATAATATTTTATTTTTTCTGTCATCATAATCTATTGAAGTTAATTTTTTATCTATACTGATATTTTAAAATTACTTTCAAACTGTATTTCATCATATGAGAAGTTCTCACCTATGTGTAAGAATAAGACTGTAGGAACTGTATTCTCTATAATTGCAAAATTAGAAACAGCATGAGAAGTGAAAAAGGAGAATAAATTTAATTTATTTACTAAAACATATTTTCCAAAAATTAGTCTCTATATCCATGAAATATATCATTCATCTGTATTGTAACCTAGGGTGTATGAAAAGAACAGTTAAATACTGAATTATTCATTCATAACTGAATGAAACATAAAAAATTCTACTTTCATAAAAGAACAAGCAATATACTTGGAAGTGGTATGTTTATTTTCTTCAATTTATTTGTAAGCATTAGTAAATACATGACATTCTTTGAAATTTATGTGATGTTTTCTTCAACAATAGGAAGAAATGAATGATGATAGGAAGAAATGCTACTTCTGAAGGGTACTTCATCCTGCTGGGCTTCTCCCGGTGGCCACACCTGGAAGTCGCTCTCTTTGTGGTGATCTTGATCTTCTACTTGGTGACACTGATGGGCAACCTGTTCATCATCATCTTGTCACACCTGGATGCTCATCTCCACACTCCCATGTACTTCTTTCTCTCTAACCTCTCCTTTTTGGATCTCTGCTACACCACCAGCTCCATTCCCCAGTTACTGATCAACCTCTGGGGTCCAGAGAAGACCATCTCCTATGCTGGCTGTATGATTCAACTTTACTTTGTCCTTGCCCTGGGAACTACAGAGTGTGTCCTGTTGGTGGTGATGTCCTATGACCGTTATGTAGCTGTGTGCAGACCTCTGCATTACACCATGCTCATGCACCCTCGATTGTGCCGCTTATTGGCTATGACCTCTTGGGTAAGTGGCTTCACTACCTCAGCACTTCATTCTTCCTTTACCTTCAGGGTACCCCTGTGTGAACATCGCCAAGTGAACCATTTCTTCTGCGAAGTGCCGGCACTCCTTAGATTATCCTGTGTTGACACTCATGCAAATGAGCTGACTCTCATGGTCATGAGCTCCATTTTTGTTGTCATACCACTTATTCTCATCCTCAGTTCCTATGGTGCCATTGCTCGGGCCGTGCTGAGGATGCCATCTTCCACTTCTGGACTTCAGAAAGTGTTTGGGACTTGTGGAGCCCATCTTCTGGTTGTTTCCTTTTTTTTCATTCCAGTAATGTGCATTTACCTGCAATCTCCAACAGAAAATTCTCAAGAGCAAGGCAAGTTCATTGCCCTCTTTTATACAGTGGTCACACCCAGCCTCAACCCTCTTATTTACACCCTCAGAAACAAAGATGTAAGAGGGGCAGTGAGGAGACTGATGAGGTGGGAATAGGACCATGATGGAGAAATTATGTGTCCTGCAATTTTTGTTGGAAGGCTCTGGTACAAGTTGCAGGAAAATTTGTTTGCTCATTTGAGATGTATCTGTCTCTTCAATTCACTAAACATAAAATAATTTGCCATAAATTTAGTTCTCATTTTTACTGAATTATTTTCAAACATTATGAACAGAAAATGTTTTCATTATCACAACTTTAGTCTTCAAAATTTTCTTTCAATTCACTGAAGTGTCTTTCTTTATTTAAAAAAGAGAAAAGTCAGAAAAGAACAAAAAGCAAAAGGCATAAACAAAAACAAACTCAAAACAATGCAAATATAGGTTTTCAAAACAGAATTAAATTTAACAATGGTTGTTATATTACATAGTTTTCTTTTCTTTTTCGTTTTTCAAAGAAATGAAAAGTAAAGAGAATAGAAAAGCACAAAAGGGTAGAACAATACCGAGTTCAAGGCATTCAAAGGAACAAAAAAATTCTCATCATAGAATCCCTAGTGATACATTACTGGTTGTAGTCTCAAAAAATAGTTGCCAAAATTACAAAATCAAAGCATAAAGAGTGACTAGACCCTCAAACATTGACAGTGCAAATCCTTCTGTTCACTATTCCAACAGAAATTCAGTAATATGGTCAAATATCTTACACACTATACATTTCATTATACTCTTTAGAGCACTTTCCTTCCCTTTCATGTTCACAATATCTGCCATACTGTTGGGATTCCAGTATTGGGTCAGTTATTGTTATTTGTTACACTGGATAGATAATGTGATATTTACTCATGTGAGTCCTGTTTATTTCAGCAATGAAGATATTTTCAAGGAGGCTCCATTTACCTATAAAAACCACAAGATCATCATTTTTATGGCTGAGTAGTATTCCATTGTATAAAAATACCACATTTTTTATCCACTATGCACTTGATAGGAATTTTTGTTATTTCCAGGATTTAGCTATCACACCTTGTGCTACTATGAACATAGGTGCACATATATCTGTGACCTGACATTTTCAATTTTTCTGGGAAAATACCCAGGCCCTGGGTTGAATGGAATTTCCAATCCGAATTTTTTGAGGAATCCCCATACTGATTTCCATAGTGGTTGCACGAGCCTGCACTCCCACCAACAGTGGAGTAGTGTTCCTTTTCCCCCCACAGCCTCACCAACATTTGGTATCAGTTGTTTTCTTGATGGCAGCCATTCTTTCTGGGGTGAGATGAAATCTCAAAGCTGTTTTAATTTGCATTTCTCAAATGACCAGTGATGGTGAGCATTTCTTCATGTGTTTACTTGCCATTTGTATATCTTCATCTGAGAACTGTGTGTTCATCTCCAATGCCCATTTTTGGAGATGGTCTTTGGTTTTGGGGGGCTTGGTGTTTTTCAATTATTTATATGTTTTGAACATAAGTCCTTCATCTGAGGGATTGTTGGCTAAGATTTTTTCCCATTCTGTGGGTTTTCTGTTGACTTTGTTGGTGATTTCTTTTGAAGTGCAATCACTTTTTAGTAATATGAGATCCCAGTTGTTGAGTCTTTGAAGTATTTCCAGCGTGGTTTGTGTTTTATTCATGAATTCTCTCCCTACCCCTATGTCTTCAATGTTTTTACGTACTTAGTCTTCCAGTAGATTTAGTGTTTCTGTCTTAATATTTAGATCCTTGATCCATTTTGGCTTTACTTTAGTGTATTGTGGTAGACATTGGTCTATTTTCAGTCTTTGGCACGTGGAAAGCCAATTTTTCCAACACCATTTATTAAAGAGGCTATCTTTTTTCCAGTGAACATGTTTAGCCCCTTTGTCAAATATCAGGTGGCTGAGTGTCTTTGTAGTAGTGTTTGCATCTTCTTATCTGTTCCATTGATCCTCAGGTCTATTTCTTTGCCAGTAACATGCTGATTTTATCACTGTGGCTTTGTACTATAGTTTCAAATCAGGGATTGAGATGCCTCCTGTCTTTTCTTTGTTGCTCAGAATCGCCTTTGCAACTCTAGGTTTCTTCTGTTTCCAGATAAATTTAGGAATGTTTTTTCTAGATCCATAAGGTATGTTGATGGTATTTTGATTGGGATTGCATTGAATCTGTGTAACAATTTTGAGACTGACCATTTTCACAATGTTAGTTCTTCCTAACCAAGAGCAGAGGATATCCTTCCATTTTCTAATATCATCTTCAATCTCATGTTTTAGCATTGTATAATTTTCAGCATATAGATCTTTTATATTTTTGCTTAGGTTGATTCCTAAGTGTCTCATTTTTTTAAGATGCTATTTTGAAAGGTGATATTTCCATAATTTCTCCTTCAGTGAGTTGTTTGTCTACAGGAATGCTATTGATTTTTGAGTGTTGACTTTGTATCCAGCTACACTGCTGAAGTTGTTTATTTACCTCTAATAGTATTTTAATGGAGTTTTGGGGGTCTTCTGTGTAGAGGATCATGTCATCTGCAAATAATGACAATTTAAATTCTTCTTTTCCTATTTTTATGCCTTTTATTTCTCCCACTTGTCTGATTGCTCTGGCTAATATTTCTAGAACTATATTGAAAAGGAGTGGTGATAGTGTACATTATTGTCTTGTTCCTGATTTTAATGTGAAGGCTTTCAGTTTTGGTCCATTTAGTGTAATGCTGGTTGTTGGATTGTCATAAATGGCTTTTATGAGATTGAGGTACATACTGTCTATTTCGAGTTTCTGTAGGGTTTTTTATCATTAATGAGTGTTGGACTTTATCAAAAGCTTTTTCTGCATCTATTAAAATGATCATGTGATTTTAATTTTTTGCTCTGTTGATGTGGTGTATTACATTTATTAATTTGTGTGTGTTTAACCATCCCTGCATTCCTGGAATAAAATCCACTTGGTCATGGTGTGTAATCTTCTTGAAGATTTACTGCATTCTATTTGCCAGTATCTTATTGAGAATCTTTGTATCAATGTTGATTAGTGAGATTGGTCTACAGTTCTTCTTTTTGGTTGGGTCTTTCTCTGGTTTTGGTTTCAGGAGAATACTTACCTCCAAGAATGAATTAGGAAGGACTGCTTTTCTTTCAAATTCATTGAAGAGGTTAAGGAGTGTTGGCATTAAATCTTCTCTAAATTTCTTATAGAATTTAGCTGTGAATCCATCAGGACTGCGATTTTCTTTGATGGTAAGTTTTTAATGACATTTTCAATTTCAGTAGCTGATATTGGGTTATTCAAAATTGTTATATCTTTTTTGATTGAGTTTTGGTAGTTCATATGTTTTTAGAAATCTGTCTATTTCCTCTGTGTTTTCTACCCTATGTGAGTAGAGATTTTCAAAGTAGGTGTTCATGATCTTTTGGATTTCCACAGGATCTGTAGTAATTTCCCTCTTTTCAGTCCTTATTCATGGTTTTGGGTTTTTTCTTTCTTTTTCTTTATAAGCTTGTCTAAGGGTTTATCAATTTTGTTTATCCTCTCAAAAAACCAGCTCTTTGATTCATTGAATCTTTGTATTTTTTTTGTTTCAGTTGCATTAATTTCTGCTCTAAGCTTAACAATTTCCTCTCTTCTATGAGTTTTGTGTTTGACTTGCTCTTCCTTTTCTAGGAGCTTGAGATGTAGCATTAGGTTATTTATTTGTGTTCATTCCATTTTCTTGTTGTGTCTATTTATTGCTACATATTTTACTCTGAGGACTGCTTTCATTGCATCCCATAGGTTACAGTATGAAGTATCTGCATTTTCACTATATTTTAGGTATTGTTTTATTTCTTCTTTAATTTCATCCGTAACCCACTGGTTGTTCAGAAGGTTCTTATTTAATTTCCATGTATTTATGCAGGTTTTGAAAGGGTTTTTGGCCGTTGATTTCCAATTTTAGTGCACTATGATCAGATATTATACATGGGATAATTTTGCTCCCTTTGCTTTTACTTAAGAATGCTTTATGAGTTAATATATGGTCTATTTTAGAGAATGTTCCCTGTGCAGCTGAGAAGAATGTATATTCTGATTTGGTTGGGTGGAACACTCTGTAAACATCCACTAAGTCCTTTTGTTCACTGGTGTGATTCAGTTCTGTTATTTCTTTGCTAACTTTTTGGCTAGATGATCTATCTCTTTATGACAGTGGAGTTTTAAGTTCTCCTATTATCATTGTGTTCTTGTGTATTTGGTTTTTCATGTCATTTAGTGTATTTCTTATATAGTTGGGTGCTCCTGTGTTTGGTGCATATATATTTATAATTGTTAGTTCTTCTCCCACTGAACAAGCACTGTCCATCCACCTCAGTTCAATGATTCTGTGTGGGGCTGGAGTGTTGTTGAGGTGGAGTAATTGGCAAGCATGTCCAGCAGCGCAAACCAACACAGAGTTTGGTGGTCTCCTCTGCATGGCACCTTTCTCCGTGCTTCTACAATGACCTTGAGGAGGCCAGAGGGGAATGGGCCAACTCAGCAGTGCAAGCTGGAGCAGGGCTTGAATACTTACTCCACATGGTGCCTTCTTCTGGGCTGTGGTGGGGGTGGAGGGCAGCAGTAGGCAAGCATGCCCAGCAACATGAGCCGGGGTGGAGTCAGTGGTCTTCTCCACATGGCACCTTCCTCCATGAAGGTATGGTGGCGAGGTGACCAGAGGGGGCGTGAGCCAGCTCAGTCCTGCAAGCTGGGGCGGGGCTCAGTGGCTTCTGAAGTGAGTGTCTTTATGTGTGATTGTTTGTATTATTATAAAGAGATTTTTTCAAAACTATTTAAAATACTCTATGTAAGTTAATATGCTAACTTGTGAACTTGAAATCTGTATAGACAGAAAGAGAATATTGCAAAGACTTTTTATAAAGGAGATTTTTGATCCTGGAGCCTTAAATTTACTTTACTAGTGTTATAGTAAATGCCAATGGTAAACATGATGACAAACATCACTTGTGTAGTAACAGTTAAGACAATTCTTTATATAAAGCTCACTTTTTCCAAGATCCTCAGTTATATAAGTAATTTATTCACTGGCTCTATATAACATCACATTGAACAACATAAATGAATATGTATTCAAATGGTTTATCAGTTCATCCATCAACTTATTCAACACTACTCTATATTTATTTCATTAGCTTAATCTTATTGAGCATTTCCTTTCTTAGATTGTGGGATTCTTGGTAACAGGTGAATATAACATGTTCTGTGTTTGAATAGAACCTCTTATGGGGTAAATGACCACATGACATAAACAATGCAGTTTCTGCAAATGATTAAATTTGTCAACGATTTTTTAAAAAGTCAAGTTAGCTTCCAAAGATCAAAAAGAAGTTTGGCAATAAATCTTGAAAGTAAATGTATTCTGGTAATTCTGGTAGCTAGTTCGTAGCTGACTATTAAATGAAACAAAAAAAGGATTTTGTTTGTTATATTTGAGTTAGCAACATTTTGAACCAATGTTCAAAGTCTTTACAAAGTCTTTACTTCACCTAATAGGATCATCATTCTATTCCATACTTCTCTGAGCCCAACTCCTTTATATGTAATGAGGTCATACAGTACTATTCTATAGTAATATTGTAATGAGGATACAATGAGAATTCATAAACGAGGAACCATTAGGTGAAGTAATATTATAGCATCTAGCATGTGAGGCACATGGAGGCTGGATCTAAAACAATCTGATCATCCAGTAGATGACAGAAAACTCTGAAAACATTGCTCATATAAATATTACTAGTACAGTAACTGAAGTAGACTTGGTTTGTATATCCTGCTTTAAAGTGAAGACACATTCATCATATGTGGTGGCATGGCCCTGGGATCCTAGCACTATGGAAGGCTGAGGCAAAAAGACTGCAAGTTGGAGCCCAGGCTTAGCTGGCCAATTTTTGTATGTATGTATGTATGTATGTATGTATTTATTTATTTATTTATTTTTATTTGAAAGAGAATAAAATAAAAGGGGGCAGTACAGAGAAGATCAGAACAGGACAACATAGGCAACACAGTACTTTACATTAAGACAACTGGACATCAACAGTAGCTAACACCATGTCTCTTACTCTGCTATAGTTGAGCATAGTTTCAAATACAATAATAACAAACATAACACAATAATATAAAGCCATGCATAGAGTGAAAGAATTACAGGGCTTTCTGAACCAAATAACAGAAAATGATCAGTACGTACTATCATATCTCATTTTTGATAAAAAAATTTTTGTTTAAACTATCACACATATTCAAATCCCAATAAGACACAATGGGATAGATAGAACCAATGGTAGTAGAACAAAAGAAGCATGGTAGGACTTCTAAGAAGGATGATATTGAATCAACAATAGCTGTCATAATGTTTTGTTTTCTTCAAAACAGCTGTTCATATCATCACGCATGATATAGTCAAACAAAACAGGATAAAATGATTCTAACTGATGATTTCCCTTTTCAGGGTATTATAATTTTCACTGTATAGCTCCTTTACTACTTTCGTGAGATTAATTCCTAAGTATTTCATTTTTTTGGATGCTAGTGTAAAGGGTGTAGTTTCTCTTATTGCTCTCTCAGTACTTTTGTTCTTAGTGTATAGAAATGGTATTGATTTTTGTGTATTGCATTTGTATCCGGCTACCTTGCTGAATTTGGTAATTATATATAGGAGTCTTTCAATAGATTTTTGGGGGTCTTCTATGTAAAGTATCATGTCATCTGCAAATAAAGATAATTTAACTTCCTCTTTTGCTATCTTTCCTCATTTTATTTCTCTTTCCTGTCTTATTGCTCTGGCTAGTATTTCCAGTACTATGTTGCATAGCAGTGGTGATAATGCACATCCTTGTCTTGCACCTGATTTTAAAGTAAAGGCTTTCACTTTTTGACCATTCAACATGATGCTGGCTGTTGGTTTGTCATAGATGGCCTTTACCATATTGAGATAAAGACACTCTATTCCAATTCTCTGTAAGGTTCTTATAATGAATGAGTGTTGGACATTATCAAAAGGTTTTTTCTGCATCTATAGAGATGATCCTGTGGTTCTTGCTTTTGGCTCTATTGATATGGTGGATTACATTTATTGTTTTGCATATGTTGAACCACCCCTGCATTCCTGGGAGGAATCCTATTTCGTCATGATGTATAATCTTTTTTTTTTAATTTGAAAGAGAATAAAACAAAAGGGGGCAGTACAGAGCAGATCAGAACAGGACAACATCGGCAACACAGTACATTAAGACAACTGGACATCAACAGTAGCTAACACCATATCTCTTACTCTGCTATAGTTGAGCATAGTTTCAAATACAATAATAACAAACATAACACAATAGTATAAAGCCATGCATAGAGTGAAAGAATTACAGGGCTTTCTGAAATGAAAAACAGAAAATGATCAATGGGTACTATAATATCTCATTTTTGATAAAAATGAAAAAAATTTGTTTGAACTATCACACATATTCAAATTCCAATAAGACACAATGTGGTAGATAGAACCAATGGTAATAGAACAAAAAAAGCATGGTAGGACTTCTAAGAAGGATAATATTAAATCAGCAATAGCTGTCATAATGTTTTCTTCAAAACAGCTGTTCATATTGTCATGTATGATATAGTCAAACAAAACAGGTTAACACCATTCCAACTGATGATTTAAAACTTTGAAAGACTTTGAAGCTATGAGATGGGGACTCATGCTTACCATAAAGTCTTATATACTCTTATCAAATCTCATATTAGGGAGATTATAGGGTATTTACCCTTGTGAGTTTGGTTTATTTCACTTAAGAGAATGGTCTCAAGTCGTGTCCATTTATTTACAAATATCTTGATGTGATCATTCTTTATAGTTGAGTAGTTCTCCATTGTATAGAAATGCCACAACTTTTTTATCCATTCCCCAGTTGATGGGCACTTAGGTTGTTTCTGAGATCTGGCTATTACAAGTTGTGCTGTTATAAACATGGGTGCACATATATCACTGTGGTATGATGTTTTCAGTTCTTCTGGGAATATGCCTAAAAGCGGAATAGCTGGGTCAAATGGGACTTCCATACCCAGCTTTTTGAGGAATCTTCAGACTGACCTCCACAATGGCTACACCAGTCTACACTCCCACCAACAGTGCAGAAGAGTTCCTTTTTCCCCACAGCCTCTCCAACGCTTGTTGTTGGTAGTGTTTTCTATCTTGGCCATTCTTTCTGGAGTGAGATGGAATCTCAGTGTGGTTTTAATTTGCATTTCTCTCATGACTAATGATGATGAACATTTTTTCATGTATTTATTTGCCGTTTGTATTTCTTCATCTGAGAAGTGTATATTCATTTCAGATGACCATTTTTGGATTGGGCCTTTGAATTTCGAGGGTCTGATTTTTTTTTTAATTCTTTATAAGTTCTAGACAAAAGTCCTTTGTCTGAGGCACTGTCCATGAAGATTTTTTCCCAATTTGTGGGTTTTCTTTTCACTCTGCTGGAAACTTCTTTTGACATGCAGAAACTCTTTAATAAGATGTGGTCCCAGTTATTGATTCTGGGAAGTACTTCCCGTGTACTTTGGTTCTTGTCCATGAATTCTCTTCCTACCCCTATATCTTTGAGGTTTTTACCTACTTTGTCTTCCAGCAGTTTTAGTGTTTCTGTTTTAATATTTAGATCTTTGATCCATTTAGATTTTAGTT
>PVJX010039584.1:0-15671 GCA_004027295.1 Dolichotis patagonum
ATCATAGTGATCCATATGACTTCAGAATTCCCCATCATGATATCATAATCATCCATTACAGCATCACAATTAACCCATGTGACATTTCATTTCTTCAGTGATAACAGTAGATGCATCATTGTGGCACAACAACACTCCACTGTGACATCACAGCGTCCTTTTTTGATACCACTGTACCTCATGCGGACATACTATTCACGTTTATTTCCAATTCCCCATTATCTTCTCACATTGCCCTTGTTATCGTCTCAGTCTGATCATCATACTAGCATGCCATTCCTTTATGCAGTCACTATGCCCCACTGTGACCTCTAAATTCCCTATTGTGATGTCAAAAATCCCATTGTTACTTCACAATTCTCTGCTGTGCTATCAGAATACCCCCATCAGGATCTCACTCTTCCCCCATTCTGACTTTATGAAGCCACATCATTAGCTCATAGTTTCCATTTTGATCAGATAGTGCTCCATTAGGGCCCCATCACAACCTATGTTTACCTTAATTATGATTAGAATCTCTTTGAAGGCACCCTGCTACACTTCATACAGCACCAGGCCCAGAAAAAGTACTGGATTGAGAGTTCTAAGATTTATGTTTTAGCTTGTTTCTGCTAACAAATGCCTTCACTTGAATGTAACATTGGCTTTTTCAGGCATTTAAGAACTCTTTTCCAATCTCAAGATATTGGAAAAATTGTAATATTTTTATCTATCTCTTTCAATACGTGGTTCACACACACAGAAAACCAGATGCCAGTTTGATATTTCTTTCCATTTCCTTCCTTTCCTTTCTTTTCCTATTCCTGTTTTGACATCACCATGTCCTAATGTGACCTCATAACGCCATATTGTGACCTCGTATAATGCCAATGTGACATCACATTTCACAATAAAGATCTCACAATTCGCATCATGACATTTAAATTATCTTACCACATCACAATTGCCAATTGTGACAGAATAATGATGGATATGACATCACGGTATCACATTATAGCATCATGCTAGGCCTCTGTGACATTATAATGCCCTATTGTAACATGTGTTCTATTGTGACCTCAGAACTCTCCTTTTGACTTTACAGTTTCCCTTGGTGACATCACAATTGCCCACTGTGATATCACCAGGTCCATTGTGACACCACAGGGCCCCATTCAGTTATCACAATATTGTATTGTCACCCTACAGTGCCATTTTATGAACTCATGATGCCCAGTTGGATCATCACCATTCCCCATGATAGAAAAACAACTCCCCAATGATGAGCTGATGTTACCTATGTATAGCAGCACAATTAACTTTTATGACATCACAATTCCCAGTTGCAACATCACAGTGACCTGTTATGACATGATAGTTCCACATTATGGCATTGCAATGCCCCATTGTGACACCACCCCTCCCTATTTTGACATCATATTGTCCTCTTCGTTACTTGCCAATATCCCATTATGACCAGACAATTCCTCATTGATGTTACAATTTTCTTTTGTGACATCATAAACTCCCAGTGTGACACAAGTGCTCATGATGACATCACAGTCCCCATTATAGCGTCACTATTCCTTTTTTTCACAGGGTAATGCTTCACTGTCACATCAAGGTGGCTTGTGGTGTCAATAGCTTGGCCCATTGTGACATCATCATTTCCACTGTGACACCACAATTACGCTATTAAGTCCTCACATTGCCCTCATTAGTGCAGCACAATCAACCTTTATGATACAATTTCCCACTGTAACAACATAGTTGCACATTATTACATCACTGTACCATATATGGCATCAAAATATCACATTGTGACATCATCATGCCTTATTTTGAATTCACACATCCTATTTTGGTATCACAACTATCCATTTTGACATCATAGTTCTCCATATGACTTCAGAATTCCCCATCATGATATCATAATCATCCATTACAGCATCAAAATAAACACTTCTGACATCACAGTTCTCCAGTGATAACACTGGATGCACCATTGTGACAGAACAACTCTCCCCTCTGATATCACAGCACCCTATTGTGACACCACTGCACCACATGATGACATACTTTTTACTGTTACTTCACAATTCCCCATTATGATCTCACATTGCCCTTGTTATCATCTCAGGGTCCCCATTATGGTATAGTGCCATTCCTTTATGCTGTCATGATGTCCCACTGTGACCTTCAAATTCGCTATTGTGATATCAAATATCCCATTATCACATCACAATTCTCTGCTCTGTAATCATGATACCACCATTAGGATCTCACACTTCCCACATTCTGAATTTATAAAGCCATTCCATTAGCTCAGAAGTTCCATTTTGATCACATAATGCTCCATTAGTGTCCCATCACAAGCGATGTTTACCTTAATAATCAATAGATGATCTTCCAGGGCACCCTACTACACTTCATACAGCTGCACGCCAAAAAAATGGCTGGATTCAGAGTTTTAAGATTTATGTTTCAACTTGTGTCTGCTAACAAATGCCTGCACTTGAATGTAACATTTGCTTTTTCAGACATTTAAGAACTCTTTTCCAGTCTCAAGATAGTGGAAAAATTGTAATAGTTTTATCTATTTCTTTTAATACTAGGCTCACACACAAAAAAAACCAGACGCCAGTTTGATATTTCTTTCCTTTTCCTTCCTTTCTTTTCCTTTTCCTGCTGTGACATCGCCATGTCCAACTGTGACATGATAACGCCTTATTGTGACCTCCTATACTGCAAATGTGACATCACAATTCACAATCAGATCTCACAATTCTCATCAACACATTAAATTATCTTACAACATCACAATTGACAATTGTGACATCACAATGATGGATATGACATCATGGTATCACATTTTAACTTCATGCTAAGCATTTGTGTCATCATAATGACCTATTGTGACATGAGCTCTCTTTTAACCTCGAAATTCACATTATGACATTAAAATTTCCTTTGTGACATCAAGATTGCCCACTGTGACATCACCATTGCCCACTGTGATATCACCATTGCCATTGTGACATCACATTGCCCCACTATGATATCACAATTCTCTATTGTCACCCAAGAATGCCATTTTGTTACCTCATGAGGCCCAGTGGAAACATCACAATTGTATATTATAGCGAAACAACTCCCTGATTATGAGGTCCTGTGCTATAATTATAGCAGCACAATTTACCTTTATGACATCACAATTCCAAATTGTGACAATACAGTGACATGTTATGATAGCATAGTTCCACATTATGACATTACAATACCCCATTGTAACACCACCCAGCCCTATTTGACATCATGATACCCACATCAGGAATTGTCAATTCCCCATTATGAACAGACAAATCTGCATTGATGTTACAGTTTTCTCTTGTGAACTCATAACTCCCAGGTGTGACAGAAGTGCCCATGAAGACATCAAAGTCCGCATTATAGCATCACAATTCCTTTTGTTTCACAGTACAATGATTCACTGTCACCTCAAGTTGCACTGTGGTGACACTAACTTGGCCCATTGTGACTACATCATTTCCAGTATGACACCACAATTGCTCTATTATGACCTGACATTGCCCTCATTAGAGCAACACAATCACCTTTATGATACCACATTTCCCCACTGTGATGACATAGACGCATATAATGACATCACTGTACCAAATATGGCCTCAAAATATTCCATTGTGACATCATCATGCCTTATTGTGACTTCACACATCCTATTGTGGTATCACACCACCGCATTGCGACACCATGCTTCTCCATATGACTTAAGAATTCCCCATCATGATGTCATATTGATCCATTACAACATCAAGATAAAACCTAGTGATATCACAGTTCTCCAGTGAAAGGAGTAGATGCATGATTGTGACAGAACAACACTCCACTGTGACATCACAGCACCCTATTTTGACACCACTGTACCCCACGATGAGACACTTTTCACTGCTACTTCACAATTCCCCATGGTGATCTTACATTGCCATCGTTACCATAACAGTGTCCTCATTATGATACCATGGCATTCCTTTTTGCTGTCACTATGCCCCACTGTGACCTCCAAATTCCCTATTGTGATATACAATGTCCCATCATGACATCATAATTCTCTCCTGTGCCATCAGGATAACCCCATTAGGATCTCACTCTTTCCCCATTATGACATTAGAAAGCGATGTCAATAGCTCATAATTTCCATTTTGATCACATAATGCTCCTTTAGAGCCCCATCACAACCTATGTTTACCTTAATTATGATTAGAAGTTCTTCCAATAAACCCTTCTACACTTCATACAGCTCCAAGCCCCAAAAAAGTACTGGATTCAGAGTTCTAAGATTTATGTTTCAAATTGTTTCTGCTAAAAAATGCCTTCATTTGAATGTAACATTTGCTTTTTCAGGCATTTGAGAACTCTTTTCCAGTCTCCATATATTGGAAGAATTGTGATTTTTTTATCTATTTCTTTTAATACTAGGTTACACACACAAAACCAGATGTAATTTGGATATTTTTTCCCTTTTCCTTCGTTTCCTTTCTTTTACTACTCCTGCTGTGACATCACCATGTCCTACTGTGACATCATAACACCATATTGTGACCTCGTATACTGCCAATGTGACCTCACAATTCACAGTTAAGATCTCACAATTCTCTTCATGACATTTAAATTATCTTACAGTATCACAATTGCCAATTGTGACACCAGAATGATGGATATGACATCATGGTATCACATTTTGGCATCATGCTATGCCTTTTTGACATCATAATGCACTATTATGACATGTGTTCTATTGTGCCCTCGAAACTCCCAGTATGACATTACAATTTGCCCTTGAGATATCTTCATTGCCCACTGTGATATCACAATTGCTCACTGTGATATCACCAGTGCAATTGTAACATCACAGTGACACATTATGATATCACAATGTTGTATTCTCACCCAGTAATGCCATATTGTTACCTTATGATGCCCAGTGGGAACATCACAATTCCCTATTTTAGCAAAACTACCCCTAAATTTTGAGCACACATTGCCTAATTATAGCAGCACAATTAACCTTTATGACACCACAATTGACAACTGTGATATCCCAGTGACATTTTGTGGCATCATACTTCCACATTATGGCATTACAGTACCCCATTGTGACAGCACACTGCCCTATGTTGACTTGATGATAACCTCATCATTACTTGTCCATTCCCCATCATGACGAGAGAATTCTCTATGGATGTTACAGTTTTATTTTGTGACATCATAACTGCCCATAGTGACACAAGTGCCCATTGTGACATCACAGTCCCCATTATTCCATCACAATTCCCCTTTTTTCACAGAGTAATGCTTCACTTTCACTTGAAGGTGCCCTGTGGTGACACTAGCTTCTCCCATTTTGACATCATCATTTATGGTTTGACATCACAATTATCCTATTATGACCTCACAGTGCCCTCATTTAAGCAGCACAATCAACGTTTATGATACCACAGTTCCCCCACTGTGACAACATAGTTGCACATTATTACATCACTGTACCAAATATGGCATCAAAATATTCCATTGTGGAATCATCATGCCTCATTGTGACTTCACACATCCTATTGTGGAATCACAGCACCCCATTGTGACATCATAGTTCCCCATATGACTTCAGAATTCCCCATCCTGATATCATAATCATCCATTACAGGATGACCATTAACCCTTGTCAAAACACAGTTCTCGAGCGATAAGAGTAGATGCATCCTTGTGACAGAACAACACTCCACAGGGGCATCACATCTCCCTATTGTGATACCACTGTACCCCAGGATGCATGTTTTTCACTGTTACTTCACAATTCCCTATTATGATCTCACATTGGCCTCGTTATCATCTTAGTGTCCTCATTATGGTATCATGGCATTCCGTTATGCTGTCACTATGCCCCACTATGACCTCCAAAGTCCCTATTGTGACATCAAATATTCCATTACGACATCAAAATTCTCTGCAGTGCCATGAGGAAACCCCCATTAGGATCTCACTCTTCCCCCATTCTGACTATGTAAAGGCACATCATTAGCTCCTAATTTCCATTTTGATCACATAATGCTCAAATAGTGCCCCATCACAACTTGTGTTTACCTTAATTATGATTAGAAGATCTTCGAAGGCACACTGTAACCATTCATGCAGCTACCGGCCCACAAACAGTACAGGATTCAGAGTTCTAAGATTTATGTTTCAATTTGTTTCTGCTAACAAATGAGTTTACTTGAATGTAACATTTGCTTTTCAGGCATTTAAGAAATATTTTCCAGTCTCAAGATAGTGGAAAAATTGTAATTTTTTATATATTTCTTTTAATACTAGTCTCTCACACAGAAAATACCAGATGCCAGTTTGATATTTCTTTCCTTTTCCTTCCTTTCTTTTCCTTTTCCTGCTGTGACATCGCCATGACCTACTGTGACATGATAACGCCCTATTGTTTCCTCATATACTGCCAGTGTGACAGCACAATTCACAATTCAGATCTCACAATTCTCATCAAGACATTTAAATTATCTTACAACATCACAGTTGAGAATTGTGACATCACAATAATGGATATTACATCATGGTATCACATTATAGCATCATGCTATGCATTTGTGTCATCATAATGCCCTATTGTGACATGTGTTCTGTTTTAACCTCGCAATTCACATTATGACATTAAAATTTTCTTTGCGACATCATTATTGCAAACTGTGACATCACAATTGCCCACTGTGATATCAACAGGAACATTGTGACATCACAGTGCCCCACTATGATATCACAATTCTGTATTGTCACCCAAGAATGGCATTTTGTTACCTCATGACGCTCAGTGGGAACATCAAAATTGCATATTATAGCGAAACAACTCCCTGATTATGAGCTCCTGTTCTATAATTATAGCAGCACAATTAACCGTTTTGACATCACAATTCTAAATTGTGACATCACAGTGACATGCTGTGACAGCATTGTTCCACATTATGGCATTACAATACCCCATTGTAACAACACGCTGCCCTATTTTTACATCATGATACCCACATAAGGAATTGTCAATTCCTCATTATGAACAGACAATTCCGCATTGATGTTACAATTTTCTCTTGTGACCTCATAACTGCCCATTGTGACGCAAGTGCCCATGATGACATCAAATTCCCCATTATAGCATCACAATTCCTTTTTTTTTCCCAGTATAATGATTCACTGTCACCTCAAGTTGCACTGTGGTGACACTAACTTGGTCCATTGTGACAGCATCATTTCCAGTGTGACACCACAATTACCCTATTATGACCTCACATTGCCCTCATTAGAGCAGCACAATCAACATTTATGATACCCCAATTCCCAACTGTGATGACATAGATGCATACTATGACATCACTGTACCAAATATTGCCTCAAAATATTCCATTGTGACGTCATCATGCCTTATTGTGACTTCACACATCCTATTGTGGTGTCACACCACCCCATTGCGACATCATAGTTCTCCATATGAGTTAAGAATTCCCCATCATGATATCATAATCATCCATTACAGCATGACCATAAACCCTTATGACATCACAATTCTAAAGTGATAACACTAGATGCACCATTGTGACAGAACAACTCTCCCCTGTGACATCACAGCACCCTATTGTGATAGCACTGCACCTCATGATGACATACTTTTTACTATTACTTCACAATTACCCATTGTGATCTCACATTGCCCTGGTTATCATCTCTGTGTCCCCATTATGGTACCGGGCTTTTCCTTTATGCTATCATGATGTGCCACTCTGACCTTCAAATTCCGTATTGTGATATCAAATATCCCATTATGACATCACAATTCTCTGATCTGCCATGAGGATACCACAATTAGGATCTCAAACTTCCCAGATTCTGACTTTATAAAGCCACATCATTAGCTCATAAGTTCCATTTTGATCAAATAATACTCCATTAGGGCCCCATCACAAACGATGTTTACCTTAATTATTAATAGAAGATCTTCGAGGGCACCCTACTACACTTCATACAGCTGCCGGGCATAAAAATGACTGGATTCAGAGTTCTAGGATTTATGCTTCAAATTGTGTCTGCTAACAAACTCCTTCACTTGAATGTAACATTTGCTTTTTCAGGCATTTAACACCTCTTTTCCATTCTCAAGATCATGGGAGAATTGGAATTATTTTATCTATTTCTTTTAATACTAGGTTCACACACACAGAAAACCAGATATAAGTTTGATATCTTTCACTGTCCATCCTTTCCTTTCTTTTACTATATCTGCTGTGACATCACCATGTCCTACTGTGACACAGTAACTCACAAATATGACCTCACATACTGCCAATTTGACATCACAATTCACAATTAAGATCTCACAATCCTCATCATGACATTTAAATTGTCTTATAACATCACAATTACGAATTGTGACAACACAATGATGCATATGCCATCATGGTATCACATTATAGCATCATGGTATGCCTTTGTGACATCATAATGCCGCATTGTGACATGTGTTCACTTGTGACATCACAATTCCCATTATGACATTACAATTTCTCTTTGTGACCTAATGATTGCCCACTGTGACATCAAAATTGCCCTCTGTGATATCACCAGGACCAGTGTGACATCACAGTGCCCCACGATGGTATCACAATGTTGTATGGTCACCCAATAATGCCATATTGTGACCTCATGCTGCCCAAATGGAATATCACTATTCCCCATGATAGCCAATCTACTCCCGAATTATGAGCTCATGTTGCCTATTTATAGCAGCATAATTAACCTTTTTGACATCACAATTCTCAATTGCAACATCACAGTGACATGTTATGACATCATAGTTCCACATTATGGCATTACAATACCCAATTGTGACACCACGCTGCCCTATTTTGACATTATGAAACACTTCTCATGACTTGTCAATTCCCCATTATGACCACATAATTCCCCATTGATGTTACAGTTTTCTTTTGTGACATGATCACCTCCCAGTGTGGCACAAGTGCCCATGATGACATCAGAGTCCCCATTATAGCATCAAAATTCCCCTTTTTCACAGGGTAATGCTTCGCTGTCACATTAAGTTGTGGTGACAATGGCTTGGCCCACTGTGACATCATCATTTCCAGCGTGACACCACAATTACCCTATTATGACCTCACATTTCCCTCACTAGAGCAGCACAATCAACATTTATCATCATGATGTCAAAATAGGGCGGGGTGGTGTCACAATGGGTAATTGTAATGCCATAATGTGGAACTATGATGTCACAACAGGTCAGTGTGATGTTGAAATTGGGAACTGAGATGTCATAAAGGTTAATTGTGCTGCTATATTTAGGCAACATGAGCTCATCATTGGGAGTTGTTTTGCTATTATCGGGAATGTTGATGTTCCAACTGGCCATCATGAGTTCACAAAACGGCACTATAGGGTGAAAATACAACATTGGCATATCTTAGTGAGGCACTGTGGTGTCACAATGGTCCTGGTTCTATCACCGTGGGCAATTGTGATGTGACCAAGGGAAATTGTAAAGTCCAAAGGAGAGTTGCGAGGTCACAAGAGAACACATGTCAAAATAGGGCATTATAATGTCACAAAGGCCTAGCAGGATGCTATAATTTGATACCGTGATGTCATATACATCATTATGGTGTCACAATTGGCAATTGTGATGTTGTAAGATAATTTAAATGTCATGATGAGAATTGTGAGATCTTTATTGTGAACAGTGATGTCACATTGGCAGCATACAAGATCACAATAGGGAGTTATGAGGTCACACTAGGACATGGTGATGTCACAGCAGGAATAGGAAAAGAAAGGAAAGGAAGGAAAAGGAAAGAAATATCAAACTGGCACCTGGTTTTGTGTGTGTGTGAACCAAGTATTAAAAGGCATATATAAAGATATTACAATTCTTCCAATATCTTGCGACTGGAAAAGAGTTCTAAAATGCCTGAAAAAGCCAATGTTACATTCAAGTAAAGGCATTTGTTAGCAGAAAAAAGGTGAAACATAAATCTTAGAACTCTAAATCCAGTACTTTTTCTGGGCCTGGAGCTGTATGAATTGTAGCAGGGTCCCTTCAAAGAGCTTCTAATCATAACTAAGGTAAACATAGGTTGTGATGGGGCCCTAAAGGAGCACTATGTGTCAAAAATGGAAATTATGAGCTAATGATGTGGCTTTATAAAGTCAGAATGGGGGAAGAGTGAGATCCTAATGGGTGTATTCTGATGGCCCAGCAGAGAATTGTGATGTCATAATGCGATTTTTGATATCACAATAGGGAATTTGGAAGTCACAGTGGGGCATAGTGACTGCATAAAGGAATGGCATGATAGCATGATGAGCACACTGAGACGATAATGAGGGCAATGTGAGAACATAATGGGGAATTGGAAGTAAACATGAAAAGTATGTCCGCATGGGGTTCAGTGGTATCACAATAGGACGCTGTGATGACACCGTGGAGTGTTGTTGTGCCAAAATGATGCATCTATGGTTATCACTGAAGAAATGTAATGTCACATGGGTTAATCGTGATGCGGTAATGGATGATTATGATATCATGATGGGGAATTCTGAAGTCACATGGATCACTATGATGTCACAACGCAGTGTTGTGATACCATAATGGGATATGTGAAGACACCATAAGGCATGATGATGTCACAATGGGATATTTCGATGCCATATTTCGAACAATGATGTCATAATGTGCAACTATGTTGTCACAGTGGGGTATTGTAGTAACATAAATGTTGATTGTGCTGCTCTAGTGAGGGCAATGTGAGGTCCTAATAGCCTAATTGTGGTGTCACACTGGAAATGATGATGTCACAGTGGGCCAAGCTAGTGTCACCACACCTTGATGTGACAGTGAAGCATTACCCTGTGAAAAAGGGGAATTTTCGTGCTATAATGGGGACTCTGATGTCATCATGGGCACTTGTGCCACACTGGGAGGTTATCATGTCACAAAAGAAAACTGTAACATCATTGGGGAATTATCTGATCATAATCGGGAATTAACAAGTCACAAGAAGGGTATCATAATGTCAAAATAGGGCAGCGTGGTGTCACATTTGGGTATTGTAATGCCATAATGTGGAACTATGATATCATAACATGTCACTGTGATGTTGCAATTGGGAATTGTGATGTCAAAAAGGTTAATTATGCTGCTATAAATAGGCAACATGAGCTCATAATTGGGGAGTAGATTGGCTATCATGGGGAATGGTGATGTTCCATTTGGGCAGCATGAGGTAACAATATGGCATTATTGGGTGACCATACAACATTGTGATATAGTGGTGGGGCACTGTGATATCACAATTGTCCTGGTGATAAAACAGTGGGCAATTGTGATGTCACAGTGGACAATCATGAGTTCACAAAGGAAAATTGTAATGTCTTAATGGGTCTTGTGAGGTCACAAGTGAACACATGTCACAACAGGGTGCTGTGATGTCACACGGGAGAGTTGGTCTGTCACAATGGTGCATCCAGTGTTATCACTTGGGAACTGTGATGTCACAAGGGTTTATTTTGATGCTGTAATGGATGATTATGATATCATGATGGGTAATTCTGCAGTCATATGGAGAACTATGAGGTCACAGTGGGATGCTGTGATACCAAAATAGGATGTGTGAATTCAAAATAAGGCATGATGATGTCACAATAGGATATTTTGATGCCACATTTTGTACAGTGATGTCATAATGTGCAACTATGTTGTCACAGTGGGAAATTGTAGTAACATAAAGGTTGATTGTGCTGCACTAATGAGGGCAATGTGAGGACTTAATGGGGTAATTGTGGTGGCACAGTGGAAATGATGATGTCACAATGGGCCAAGATAATGACACCAAAAGGCAACTTAATGTGACAGTGAAGCATTGCCCTGTGAAAAAAAGGAATTGTGATGCTATAATGGGGACTGTGATGTCATCATGGGCACTTGTATCACACTGGGAGATTATGATGTCACAAAAGAAAACTGTAAAATCAAAGACGATTTGTCTGGTCATAATGGGCATTGACAAGTCACGAAGAGGACATCATGATGGCAAAGTAGGGAGTGGTGGTGTCACAACGGGGCATTGCAATGCCATAATATGGAACTATGATGTCATAACAGGTCACTGTGATTTTGAAATTGGGAATTGAGATGTCATAAAGGTTAATTGTGCTGCAATAATTAGGCAACATGAGCTCATCATTGGGGAGTTGTTTTGCTATAATGGGGAATGGTGATGTTTCAACTGGGCATCATGTCTTAAAAAAATGGCACGGTAGGGTGACAATACAACATTGTGATATCTTAGTGGGGCACTGTTGTGCACAATGGTCCTGGTGATATCACAGTGGGCAATTGTGATGTCACCAAGGGAAATTTTAAAGTCAAAAGGAGAGTTCCGGTGTCACAATAGAACACATGTCACAATAGGGCATTATAATGTCACAAAGGCCTAGCAGGATGCTATAATGTGATACCGTAATGTCATATCCATCATTATGTGTCACAATTGGCAATTGTGATGTTTTAAGATAATTTAAATGTCATGATGAGAATTGTGAGATCTTTATTGTGAATTGTTATGTCACATTGGCAGTATACGAGGTCACAATAGGGCGTTATGAGGTCACATTAGGACATGGTGATGTCACAGGAGGAATAGCAAAAGAAAGGAAAGGTATGAAAAGGAAAGAAATATCAAACTGGCATCCGGGTTTGTGTGTGTGTGAACCAAGTATTAAAAGACATAGATAAAAATATTACAATTCTTCCAATATCTTGAGACTGGAAAACAGTTCTTAAATGCCTGAAAACGCCAATGTTATGTTCCAGTGAAGGCATTTGTTAGCAGAAACAAGATGAACCATAAATCTTAGAACTCTCACTCCAGTACAATTTCTGGGCCTGGAGCTGTATGAAGTGTAGTAGGGTCCCTTCAAAGATATTCTAATCATAATTAAGGTAAACATAGGTTGTGATGGGGCCCTAATGGAGCACTATCTGATCAAAATGGAAATTATGAACTAATGATGTGGCTTTATAAATTCAGAATGGGGGAAGAGTGAGATCCTAATGGGGGTATTCTGATGGCACAGCAGAGAATTGTGAGGTCATAATGGGATTTCTGATATCACAATAGGGAATTTGGAGGTCACAGTGGGGCATAGTGGCTGCATAAAGAAATGTCATGATAGCATGACGAGCACACTGAGACGATAACGAGGGCAATGTGAGAACATAATGGGGAATTGGAAGTAAACGTGAAAAGTATGACCGCATGCACTACAGTGGTATCACAAAAGGACGCTGTGATGTCACAGTGGAGTGTTGTTTTGCCACAATGATGCATCTACTTTTCTCACTGAAGAAATGTAATGTCACATGGGTTAATTGTGATGCTGTAAGAGATGATTATGATATCATGATGGGGAATTCAGAAGTCATATGGATCATTATCATGTCACACCGTGGTGTTGTGATACCACAATAGGATGAGTGAAGTCACCATAAGGCATGATGATGTCACAGTGGGATATTTCGATTCCATATTTTGAACAGTGATGTCATAATGTGCAACTATGTTGTCACAGTGGGTTATTGTAGTAACATAAATGTTGATTGTGCTGCTCTAGTGAGCGCAATGTGAAGACATAATAGGGTAATTGTGGTGTCACGTTGAAAATGATGATGTCACAGTGGGCCAAGCTAGTGTCAGCACACCTTGATGTGACAATGAAGCATTACCCAGTGAAAAAGGGGAATTTTGATGCTATAATGGGACTCTGATGTCATCTTGTGCACTTGTGCCACACTGGGAGTTTATCATGACACAAAAGAAAACTGTAACATCAATGGGGAATTATCTGTTCATAATGGGGAATTGACAAGTCACGAGAAGGGTATCATAATGTCAAAATAGGGCAGCGTGGTGTCACAATTGGGTATTGTAATGCCATAATGTGGAACTATGATGTCATAACATGTCACTGTGATGTTGCAATTGGGAATTGTGATGTCAAAAAGGTTAATATGCTGGTATAAATAGGCAACATGAGCTCATAATTGGGGAGTAGATTGGCTATCATGGGGAATGGTGATGTTCCATTTGGGCACCATGAGGTCACAATATGGCATTATTGGGTGACCATACAATATTGTGATATCATGGTGGGGCACTGTGATGTCACAATCGTTCTGGTGATATCACAGTGGGAAAATGTGATGTCACAGTGGGAAATCATGAGGTCACAAAGGAAAATTGTAATGTCATAATGGGAGTTGCGAGGTCACAAGTGAACACATGTCACAATAGGACATTATGATGTCACAAAGACATAGCATAATGCTATAATGTGATACCATGATGTCATGTCCATCATTGTGGTGTCGCAATTGGTAATTGTGATGTAAGACAATTTAAATGTCATGACGAGAATTGTGAGATCTTTATTGTGAATTTTGATGTCAAATTGGCAGTATGAGAGGTCACAATTGGGCGTTATTTTATCACAGTAGGACATGGTGATGTCATAGTAGATATAGGAAAAGAAAGGAAAGGAAGGAAAAGGAAAGATATCAAACTGGTATCTGGTTTTCTGTGTGTGTGAACCTAGTATTAAAAGAAATAGATAAAAAATTCCAATTCTCCCATGATCTTAAGACTGGAAAAGAATTCTTAAATGCCTGAAAAAGCAAATGTTACATTCCAGTGAAGGCATTTGCTAGCAGACACAAGTTGAAGCATAAATCTTAGAACTCTGAATCCAGTCCTTTTTTGGCCGGCAGCTGTATGAAGTGTAGTAGGGTGCCCTCGAAGAACTTCTGTTCATAATTAAGGTAAAGATCACTTGTGATGGGGCCCTAATGGAGCATTATGTGATCAAAATGGAAATTATGAGCTAATGATGTGGCTTTATAAAGTCAGAATGTGGGAATAGTGAGATCCTAATGGGGGTATCCTGACGACAGAGCAGAGAATTGTGATGTCATAATGGGATATTTGATGTCACAATAGGGAATTTGAAGGTCAGCGTGGCACATCATGATAGCATAAAGGAATGGCACGGTACGATAATGGGGACACTGAGATGATAACCAGGGCAATGTGAGATCATAATGGGGAATTGTGAAATAACAGTAAAAAGTAGGTCATCAAGGGGTGCAGTGGTGTCAAAATAGGGTGCTGTGATGTCACAGGGGAGGGTTGTTCTGTCACAATGGTGCATCCAGGGTTATCACTGGAGAAATGTGATGTCACAAGGATTTATTTTGATGCTGTAATGGATGATTATGATATCATGATGGGGAATTCTGCAGTCATATGGAGAACTATGATGTCACTATTCGATGTTGTGGTATCAAAATAGGATGTGTGAATTCAAAATAAGGCATGATGATGTCACAATGGGATATTTTGATGCCATATTTGGTACAGTGATGTCATAATATGCAACTATGTTGTCACAGTGGGAAATTGTAGTAACATAAAGGTTGATTGTGCTGCACTAATGAGGGCAATGTGAGGACTTAATAGGGTAATTGTGGTGTCACAGTGGAAATGATGATGTCACAATGG
>PVJX010039585.1:0-15672 GCA_004027295.1 Dolichotis patagonum
ATTCTATGGACTCGGAAGCACAGGTGTCATGATGGGAAATGGCATGTTGTGTTGCTGATCATTTTACTTTTCTCCCCAGGGCCACATCAGTGGAGACCACTGCTTGTACCTGCAACTCTCTGAACCATGGTTCCCTAAGAAGGACTGTGTCTTTGTTTTTTACTTTCACAAAGGCCTGCTGGTGATTTTTCAGTCACCCCCTCTGAGTGATTATCTGGCTGTCATTACACTGGGTTCCTAATCCATGAATATCTCCCTTACTGGAGTCCCTTTCCCCGTGAGGAGAGTGGGTAGGCTGGAGCCAATCTCAGCAGACACACTCCCTCTTTCAAGCACATTAGATATTTTTCAGGGATGATATGTTTACCAGTGGGCCTGGCGTGTAAGGAGTGCTGGGTGCCTGAGTGGCCCAGCTTCCCATTCTGCACTCCCCTGATCCTGGGCTTGATTTGGTGGGTTACTCCTGCAGGTTGCCTTAATGTATCTGTGTTCATCTGCCTCCTGCGTTACTGAGTACCTGAATTTTCTTGTAAAAATCTTCTAAATTTCCTTTATGCACCACTGTCTGTACTCAACCCTTTTGACTGGTCTTTATATTTCTTCCTTTGAGGGTTTTCTGCTCAATTCACTTGTTCATTTAATGATTAGGCTGCTTCTTTTGGTGTTCAGATTTGTGAATTCTTTGCATATTCTAAATATTAATCCTCTCTTGGAGAGTAGCTGGTAAAGATTTTTTCCATTTTGTCAGTTTTGCCTTCTGTTCATTGTTTCCTGTGGTGTAGAGAAGTTTTCTACTTAGTTGTCATCTAATTTGCTTATTGCTGATTTACTTCCTTTGCTGTTGTGGTCCTATTCAGGAAGTCTTTTCCTGTGCCTATAACTTTAAGCTTATTTCCTACATCATAGTCCAGCAGTTGTGAGGTGCCCAGTCTTACACGAAAAACTTCTATCCATTTTATCTGATTTTAGTGCAGGGTAAAATCTCATTTCATTCTTCTGCCAATGGATAGTTTTCCTTGTGGCTATTGCTGAAAAGTGTCTTTTCTTTAACACTTATTTTTGCCTTCTTTGTCAAAGTCAAATGGATTTTTTTTTTTTTTGTACCGGGGATTGAACTCATGACCTTGTGCTTGCCAAGCAGGCATTTAGGCTGCTGAGCTAAATCCTCGGCTGATCAAATGGATTTAGATGAATGAGTTTCTTTTTATGTCTTCTGTTTTATTTGGCTACATGTCTGTTTTTGTAAAAGCATTGTGTTTGTTTCTTGGCTTTATATTATACTTTTAAATTTGGTACTTTGTTGCTTTGAGGTTTGCATGGACTATTATGGGTCTTTTGAAATTCTCTATAAATGCTTGGTTTGATTTTCTAGTTTTGTGAGGAATGTTGTTAGCATTTTACCAGGGAGGACCAGAATCTGTAGATTAGTTTTGGTAATGTGTCCATTTTGGCATATTTCTGCCAGTATGTGAACAAGACAGATTTTTCCATTCTCTAATGTCTTGCATAATAGTTTTTCAGTGATCTGTACTTTTCATTACAAAGCTCTTCCATCTTGTTTGATAGGTTGATTCCTAGTTATTTATTGAAACTATTGTAAATTAAATCACTTTCATTTCTCTCTTAGTAGTTCATTGTGGTGCATAAGATAGTTACTGATTTTTTGTGGCAATTCTATATCTTACCTCTTCACTGAATTTATTGTATTTAATGGTTTCCTGTTGGACTTTTTAGGCCTTTTGTAAAGAGTCACATCATCATCAAATAGAGAGAATTTGAATTCTTCCTTTCTTTTTATTTTTTTTTTATTGCTACCGGGGATCAAACTCACAACCGCAGACTTGCAAGGCAGATGCTTATGCTGCTGAGTTAAATCCCCAGGCCCTCCGTTCTTATTTGTATACTTTTTATTTCTTTTTCTTGCTCAATTACATGGGTGAAAATTTTAAATACTGTATTGAACAGGAGTGAAAAGAGCAAACACAATTGTCCTATCCATAATTCTGCAGAATATGCTTCCAGTGTTTCCCATTACAATATGATGGCAGTTGCATTTTAAACCTAGCATTTTTATCTTTCTGAGGAAAGTTTCTTATAACATATCTTCTGCAGGTTTTTTCCGGATAAAGGACCGTTAAGTATTTTCAAAATCATTTGCTACATATAATGAGATAACCATGTGATATTTGTCCTTGGTTTTAATCTTGTGGAATATTACATTTATTGATTTACATGGGTTGAAACATCATTGCATCATTGGTGGCACATGCTTGACTATTTTATATGATCTTTATGGTGATGAATTTTGTTTTTAAGAATGTTATTGATGAAATTTGCTTCCATACTGACTATGGATATTGATCTACAGTTATTTTATGTTAAGTCTTTGTTCAATTTTGGTATCAGGATAAGGATTCATAGACACAGGTTTATTACTTCATAGAAATAGTTGTAAGTAGACTATCCTTTTTGGTTTAGGATAATTTTGAAAAGCTTAGTGTTAGTTTTTCTTCAAATTTGATAAAATTTACCAAAAAGTACACCAAATCTTGGGCATTTCTTCATTGGGAGTTTCTCATGATTACTTCTGTCTTGTTTCCTTTTGTGAATCTTTTAAAATTTTGTCTTCTTTCTTCAATGTTCATGTGTCACATGTGTCTGGGAACACACACATTTCTTATAGATTTTCCAATTTATTGGAATATGTCTTCAAAGTAATTTCTAGTAATTCCCTGGATTTCAGTGACATCTGTTGTAATTTTCCCTTTTTTGGTTCTAAATTGTTTAGTTTGGTACCTCTCATTTTCTTTTTAAATTTTGACTAAGGCTTTATTAAGATTTATGCTTCAAAGAGCAACTCTTTGAGCCATTGTTCCTTTGTGTTATTCTTTAAGGCTCTATTTTATTGAATTACTGCTCTGATCTTCACAATTTAATTTCTTCCACAGTGCTTGCATTTGGGGTGTTCTTTTTCATTAGGACATTGAGATGTACCATTCATTTATCTATTCAAGATTACTGTTTTTGTGATGTAGGTACTCAGCCATAAATTTTCTTCTTATGACTGTTTTTATTGTGTCTCAGAGATTTTGATATGTTGTGTCATCATTATCCTTTGATTCTAGGAATTTACTTTATTCTTTGGTATGTTCAGAGAACAATTGTTCATTCAACAATGAATTATTAAATCTCTGTGATTGGTCACTATCTGTAATTTCTGTCTTGTTTATTTCTATTTTATTTCATTGTGATAAGCTAGGGTGTGATTGTATCAGACAGGCTGTGATTGTATTGCATAATTATTTAAATATGCTTCATAGCTTAAAGTGTGGTGTAATTTAGAGAAAGTTCCATATGCTGTGGTATACAATATGTAAATTTTTGCTATATTAGCACTCTGTAAGTATCTATTAATTTGATTTAATCTATACTGTATTTTATGGTAGGAAGTCTAGGTCCAGAGCTCTAGCTGGCCTCCCTGGCAGAAGAGAGAGTCTGAGCACACTCAGACTCCTGATTCCTTGGCACACTGAGTAGAGCATCCCTGCTAGGGCTGCCCCACTCGGAGTCCACTCCACAGTGCATCTCCGCTTTCTGTAAGCTCACTTCTGCCCTTCTCTAAACTCACTTCCATCCTTCTCTAAGCTCACTTCCACCCTCCCTCTTCAGCCCTAAATATACCCCTGCACTTCTATAATAAAATCAGATCTGCACCATCAGCCTGATCTCCAGATTTGTTTTTTTGTCATTTTGTCACTTTGGTGCCCAAAGTGGTGCATTTGTGCCTCCTTTGGACTCAGTAAGGGGCTCCAGCCCACATGATGGGCTCCATGCTTTGCAAGGAGCCACATCCACAGGCATGGGCTCTTGCTGCCCTCTTGCAAGCTAGCAATGGAAAATTTCCTATTCCACCCTTTCCCAGTATTAGGAAATCCTTCTCCCCCTTAATCCCTGGCTCCACACTGCTTACCTATGGGACCCTCAGACTTGGACTAAGCTCCTAAAGTGTGTCCAAGTGGTTGAACTGCATGAAGGGAAAGTCTTTCCCCTGGAGCTCCGACCTAGTTTGCTCACCATTAGAGCTTGCCTAATAGGCTCAGACAATGTGACTGGGGTTGATTTGAAAGCCTTCCTGCTGTTAGTGGATCCTGCCACTTGTGCCACTGTGATACCTATGGGGTTCCATCCCTTACCCAAGAATTGGAAAAAGATCTCTCGCTGAACCAACAAGATCAAATAAACCCAATTGAGGAGAGGACCTCTATTCTGCTGCTTAAAGTAATGAAAATATACCCTTCTCTTGAACACTTAATGGGTCCAAAGATGACACTGAGAGAAATGTCCCCACACCAGCCAAGTTCCCCACAGGCCAACATGCCCAAACCTCTGCCCTGTCAGGTGATGAAAATGGAAATTGACTGGGATGCCCTGCCTGCCTGTCTGGAAGCACCACCTACTGGTGGCAGAGCTACATTACAGCCTAAAGATCCATGAGAATCCTACTGCTGGACAAATATGAATAGGAAATCTCAGTCTACCACTACAGAATGGCAGGATTATCATGAGGGCTTATGCCATACTCAGGATAATAGGGGAAAATATTGGGAGTGGGAGGAAGAGGTAAATGATGTGTTTCCTGTTAATTTACATCAGAATCCTGCTCACCTTTTACCCTGGTATCGTTATGAACATACCACTTTAAGTCACCTCCGGGAGGCAGTCAAGGATAATGGCATCCAATAACCTTTTGCCCAAGTACTCCTTGAAACACTATGGAACTTAATTGTCCCACTGACTGGAAACAGCAGGCAAAAGCCATTTTTAGTAGTGGTTAATACCTAGACTGGCTGTCTATGTATAAAAATGAATGCGAACAACAGGCAGAGAGAAACCATAGAGCCAATGTGGTACTCAATTATGGATGCCTTCTGGGAGAGGCATTTATGCCTCTCCAGTCATACAGGCACAAGGTCCTCCCCAATATTTTGATCAAGTAAGGCTGGCTGCCCTGAGAGTTTCTAACTGCTGTCATGCAGGCCCTGTAACTCCAAAGAGCAATCTAATGGAGGGGGCTAATGAGGACTTTGCCTCCTTTGCTTATAAAGTTCTAGAATCCTGCAAGTGAAAGGTACAACATGAGGGAGCTTCTAATGCTTTGGCTAAAGAGTTGATTTTTGAAGGAGCTACCCCCACATGCAGGACACTAACAGGCCCCATTAAAAGTAAAGACCTTGAGAGATGGATCCTAGCTTGCAAGGAAGTTAATGCCCAAGGTGCACAAGCCTTAGTGGCAGCCTTAGCAGCTCACGTAAAAATAGGCACTGCCAGCCTACCACTCTGCTTCACATGTAAAGCCCCTGGCCATTTTGCCTAAGACTGCCCACAAAAGGGAAAAAATACCAACACTATTAAACCAAAGCCCCCTACCCTGTGCCCTAAATGCAAAAGAGGATATCACTGGGCCAAAGACTGTAGACCCAAAACTGACAAGATGGCAATCCTTTAAACTCCAAAAGGGGGAATCCTCAGCCTGACCACAAAACAGGGAAATAAAGACGTCTTCTCAGATCCTATGGACTGCACCTATAACTGAAAATAAAGCATTACTTACCTTGACCATTGAGGAAATCACAATCTGAGGCTTAATTGATTCTGGAGCTGAGTTCTCCTGTTTACCATTTGACCCATATGCACAATTCTGGCCTTTAGCTCTTGGACTCCTAGTCCAAGGGGCCACTGGCCATCAACCTGCCACCCAAACAGCTGCTTTACTAGCATGGAGAGATAATGAGGGATGCTCCGGCCATTTCCTACCCCTCTTTTTAAAGGAGCTCCCTCAAGTCCTTTGGGGGAGAGATATACTTGCTCAATTGAATGTCAAACTAACCACAGAGCCACTCCCCCCTTTGTGGGGCTACTGCTCCAGTGTAAAACCACAACCCATACAGTTATAATGGGACACTAATGAGCCTGTATGGGGGGAACAGTGGCCCTTGATGTCCCCAAAATTAATGATACTTAATCAATTACTTAAACAACTTCACCAGGGACATATAGAGCCTTCAGATAGCCCCTGGAACACTGCAGTATTTGTGATACACAAGAAAGACAAAAATAAATTTCACCTACTCCATGATCTTAGAGACGTTAACAAACATATTATAAAAATGGGAGCTCTACAACTGGGATTATCATCCCCTACAGCTATCCCCTGGGATTATTATATAGCTATAATAGATGTAAAGGACTGCTTACTTCCCCATCTCTTTACATGAAGCAGACTGATGCAAACTTGCCTTCTCTGTCCCCAAAGTAAATGATCAGGGACACTCTGAGAGTTACCACTGGAAAGTACTCTCCCAGGGAATGATCAATAGTCCAACCATTTGTCAAACATACATAGATCATTCCATAAATCTCCTCAGACTGGCCTACCACTGCATCCATTACATGGATGACATCCTCCTTTCCCACCCAGATCAGCATCTTCTACAAATAGGACTCCAACAACTAATAATGAACTTATATATGATTGGCCTACAGATCGCCTCAGACAAAATCCAAACTAAATCACCATATACTTTCTTAGATCATCACATCTCACAGCAGGTTACCCAGATAGCTCCTAAACTCTTCAGACAAAACTCTTACATGTTGGCAGAACTACAAAAATTATGTGTGGTTATTAACTGGCTTTGGCCTGCTATGCCCCTTGCTTCAGACAAATTACATCCCTTATATGATCTTTTACAAGGGAGCCCAGATGCTGCCTCACCTAGGGTCCTAACTCTTAAGGCACATACCACCCTTGACTATATAGAAAAACACATTCAAGCCTCACAAAGGCTTGAATTGCAAAGGCTATTCATAGAAATTATTAATGAAAACTTACCAAACATATAAAAAGAAAATGAGATGGAGACATACGAAGCATACAGAACTCCAGCCACTTACAACCATAACAGAGCTACACCCAGACACATAATAATCAAGATCTCAGAAATTCAGTATAGGAACAGAATATTAAAAGGCATTGGAGAAAAGAAACAGATCATCTATAAAGGAAAACTCATCAAAATGATGGCAGATTTCTTGACACAGACCATCAAGTTAAGAAGAGTTTGGAGTGAAGTAATTCAAAGCCCAAAGGAGAACAATCTCCAGCTCAGATTGATATATCCTGAAAAACTCTTTCTAGAAATTAATGGAGAAATAAGATGTTTCCTTGACAAAGAGGAACTGAGAGAATTTGTGACCACCAACCCAACCCTACAAAAAATAATAAAGGAAATTTTAGAGAGAGAGAAAAAGAATATGAGCATTTCAGTAGCAGTTACAGAGAGGCTTCAGTGAATGGGGCAGACAGTGGAGGGAAGGAGAAAAATAGACAACCAATGGCAGAAAAATAGAATAGCAGAAATGTGGCAGAGAAGTTTGGCTGCAATTGCTAGTATAGAGGGCCTCAAAATACTAACAGAGAGAAACACAGGCAGAGTATATCAGGAGATAGGCTCCATTGAAATGCTCCATATAGGGAGGCAATGGGACCCAAAATAAGCAGTGCACCCTATGGGAGTGAAAGGGGAGGAATTGTCTAAAAAAGGAAGACAGAGGATATTGTTAATGTGGTAAAAAGATTTAAAATCTACATTATTCTCATCACTCTGCTTGGATGGATTACATGCTGTTCCAGTTTGTCTACTTTCACTAGACATGAGGACATGATCAGCTATCCCAAAAATAAGAGGACATATTATGTTAATCATCCTTAATTTACTATCAATTTAATCTGAAGCCCTTTATAAATTACACTGTCTTATTATGACCAATCTTTTTTGAATCTGGTTTGTTAGATTGCTAATTTGTATTGACTGATTTTATTTAAATCTGTTATGATTGATAGCATTAAGACTAAGAGTATAGGCAATTACACTGAAGATGACAAAATTCACTAAGATACCCACTCTGGTTTGAATATTGGCTGCTTTTGAAGTCTTATAATATCTCCAATGCTTCGTTTTTCTTGATGTTGTTATACACTGCTGAGACATCATGGTAACCATTGTAGATCACCTTGTATGGTGGTTTTATATGACTTTTTTGCTTCATGCTTTTCTAGGAATTTATTTGTATTGTCTTTCCCTCTAATACAGAAAAGATAGATATACATGTAGAGATTCATGCATGTGTAGAGCTTATAAACAGTTTATGAGAACCAACTGTATAATGCATATTGAAATGAACAATTACTTTGAAGAAAAAGACATTACAGTACCCAGTGCTGAATCCATAATGTCATGATGTGATATCCAGCAATACTATCATTCTTTGTTCAAAGTGATTTCAGCTTGTTTTGTTTTGTTTAAGCTCAACACACATGAAGGTATGGACAGCTGTTTTAAAGAGAATGAGAGACACTATGACAGCCATTCTTGGCTACCCTATTGTCTGGTCTTGAAGACCTGAAACACCTTCCTTGTCCTGTTCAGATCAGTTCCATACTATGTTGTTTCATGTGAATTCCCTGTATGTGACAATATGGACAACTATTTGGAAGAAAACAAGAGTCAGTATGATAGAGAGTGAATATCTCCAATTGGTTAGCTTTGAAATTTGTCTCTTACATTGCTTTCTTGTGACCTGCTTTGTTCTGTTTTGTTGTGTTTAATTTTACCCTTTTGATATAATTGCATGTATGTTTGAGTGGTTAAGATGGATGACCATATTGCTATTTTTGTCAGATCATGGTTGCAGAATTGTTAACAGTCTCACTTTTTGAATATCTACTTTGCATGTTTTAATTTTGTAATTTGAACAATTATTTCCAAGTTGTCAGTATGTAGTTTGTCAAGTAATGATTTCTTGGTTTATTTTGTTGTTCTTTTCTCTTTTTCCTTGGAATTCTGTATTGTTGCTACCCTTTATTCTGTTTTGTTTTGTTTTTCACTTTAAATAAAATTAAAAAAAAACAAACAATGAGCCATGCTACACCAGTGAGACCTTTAAACAAGCAGGCACTATATATAGTATCACTTTACACCATGGTATTCCATATAATCCTCAAGGACAATCTATTGTGGAAGAAGCCCATCAAACCTTAAAAACTCTATTCTGAAAGGAGGGGGAACTGTACCTCTGAGGCACACCAGATGAACTAATTACAAAGGCCCTTATAACAATCAATCTCCTAACTTTCAATGACAAGGGGCTTTCCCCCATTCACAAACATTGGGGACCTCCCCTGGCTCCTCCTACCCCTTGTTCGTTGGAAGGATCTCGTAACACAAAAATGGCAAACCCCTGCTCTGTTACTAACCCAAGACAGAGAATTCACTTGTGACTTTCCAGAAACAGCCCCACATCCCTGGTGGGTCCCCGCCCATGATGTCAGGCCAGCCACGGACCACAGAGATGCAATGCCTGATCATTAAGGACTATTAGAAAGGCCCAGGAGGTGGGCCCAAGCACCAACGATGATGTCCTCACGTTCATGGGCCTCCGTCTGTCACCTGGTATGATATCAAAACCTCTGTGACCAGGCACAATGGTGCCTTATGCCATGAAGACCAGACACTCTCAAAGCCCTTCATCATGATGTGTGCGATTGGCATCTTAAATTCTGTGGTGGCTCAACAGGTCACTGTCTGGGCTGCTGTTTGCCACCCACCTGGCCTATTGATTGTCACACCTGATGCTCCCACCTTCCCTCATTTGTTTCTGTCTAATTGTACCACTGGCTTGCCCTGTGATCCTCACTTCTCACCACAGCAGGTTCATGGACTGGATGCTTCCACCCATGATTCCTAACCCCTTAAATTTTCAGGGTAACCCTGTCAGTGCTTCTGACAACCCCATCAATGCTTTGGACAACATCCACCTCCCCTAATTTGACATGTTTCAGCAGACTTGCCCTCTTTAAACACTGCAAGACCCCAACCACTTGTACAGGTTACACTCTGGTTCCCTATACGTAAATGTAAATCTACAGATAATGCTACACTGGACGCCTTCTCTTACTTCAATGAATCTAAACTCCTTACTGCTGTTCCCTCTCTCTACCCTTACAGGTATCTTCCACGAAGGATCCCAGCTGATTTACGTGAAATTCCCTGGCAACCCTGCCAACCCTCTTCCAAACCTTACGCTAATTATAACTTTACTTCCCTCTACACATCTTTATTTCTGTCACGCAATTATACGACCAATTTTATAGGCTTCCAACCTCTTTCCTTTTCATGGAGACAAACAATTTTCTCCACACAATATTTATGTGGGTCTTTTCACTGCCTCGAGTTGACCCCACTTATGACTATGGGAAACCTGCTTTTCACAAATGGCACCCTCACATATTATAAACCCCCCATTCTTAAAAGCTCTACAGTATCAAGAAATACCCAACAGATGTGCAGCAGTGGCCTTGGTGAGATACCAAACATACAATCACTGTGCCAAACCAGCCTCCCTCTGGTTTCTATCCCTCCTTCAAATAATAACATTACTAGCAAAGTTACCATTTCATTTCCTTCTCATGCCTGTGTCACTGCCCTTTTGCCACTACTGCTCTCTAATGACCCTATTTTTAATTGCACCTCAAATAATACCTGTTGGCTTACTAACTGCAGGAATGGAACCCTCCTCTACATGCTTATTCTTCGTACACCCTCAGTACCCTGGGCTCCTATAAATGTCTCTAGGTGGCAGGCCCCTAGTCTACCTCTCCACATCTTCAAGCCTTCCTTACAGGTCCACCAAAAGTGAAACTTCAGAGCATCTGCCATAACAGCACTCATCTTAACTTTCCATACAGCAGCTGCCGAAGGAGCCACCGCAGCCATCTCACTATGCCAGTCCACACTAACCGCCGCTGCCCTCAACAACCTCTCTACATTCATCGCAGAAACCTTTTGAGTGCAACAACAGATAAATGCCTACACTAACATGGCCTTATTAAATGTTCAACAACAGAACAACCTGCTAGACATGGAGTTAAAGGGCCTATGGCATGTTGATACTACAGTTTGTGACCAAAGCTACACTTCTGCGGTGCTTTGCATTACTCCAAAACCTGCCAACCTGTTAGCTGTGCATCTTTCACTTCATGACTGGATTTTGGGTCCATACAACAGCAACTATTGAAACCTGTCTTTACAGTTCACTGACCAAATACAGACAATTGACTACATCCAAATGCCAGTGTTGACTGATACTATCCTCACTGACCTCTTATATAACTTGCAACATTTCTTTTCACCCTCTAATGTCCTCATTCTGGGACTTCTGGGGTTACTGAGAATAATTGGTTTTTATGTCTTATGGCTGTTATGCACCCGGGTCTACACTCTACATTCTCAACAAGCACAAGCCATTACGGCCTCCATACAATTGGCATTAATTAAAAAAAGAGGGGCAATTTGTGGGAGGTCGAGGTCCTGAGGTCTGTCTGGTCACCCTGACAGAAGAGTGAGTTTCAGCACACTCAGATTCCCCACTACTTGGCACATCAAGTGGAGCATTCCTGTCAGGGCCGCCCCCCTTGGTGCCCACCCCATAATGCATCCCCACCTTCTCTAAGCTCACTTCCATCCTTCTCTAAGCACATTTGTGCCCTTCCTCTTCAGACTTCTATATACTCCTGCACTTCTGCAATGAAATCAGATCTGTGCCATCAGCCTGATCTCCAGAGTCATCTCTCCATAGTCCTTTGCTTCCCCCAAAAGGCCACAGTTTATCAGCAATATCTCTTAGTTGATATTTTCTGGTTGACCTGTTGGTTAAAGTAATGATCAAACTACCCAGTGGGATTACATTGTGTTCTATCTAACCCTTCGTACAGTAATTGTCTCATAAAATCTGACACAGCAAATTCTTGGTGCATATATATTTACAATTATTACATCTACTTGTTGATTTTTCCCATAACCAAAATGCTGTATTCCTCTTTATGTCTTCTTATTAATTAATTTTAGTTTGAAGTCTAGTTTGTCAAAATAAATAAAGCTACTCTGTGATGAATCATACTTGGTCATGTTGTAAAATAGATTTTGCATTTTTTATTTAAAATTAAACACGACAAAAGAGAATACAAGAAAGCAATGTAAGAGACATAAATTTCAAAGCAAGACAATCAGAGATCTTCACTATCTATTATATTGCCTCTTGTTTTCTTCCAAATAGTTGTCCATATCTTCACATACAGAGAATTCACATGAAATGCATAATATTTTTGATGATTTTTTGACTAATTGTTGAGGGTTTTTCATCTATGTTCATTAGAGAGATTGGCACATAGTTCTTTATGCTTTTGTTGTTTGTTTGGATCCAAGTCTACTTTCTGTATCATGGTAAAGAGAACTTCCCAGAATGATTGTGAGAAAATGCTTTTCATTTCATTTTCATTACTGTGTTTGAGGAAAGTTTAAATTAGATTTGCCTTGCAGTTTTTGTAGAATTTGATAGTGAATCAGTCATATGTTGGGCTTGTCTTATGTGGTAATGTTTTAGTGCTTCTTAAATGTTTTTTTAACAGTTATTGGATTAGTTAGTATTTTGAGACTCATTAGTTAAGTTTCAGTAATTCATGTGTATCTAGGAGTCTCTACATTTTGTATAAATTCTACATACATTGTTGCACACATTTGTGAAATAATCTTGATTTCAATATTGTCTAAACTGATGTCACTTTTTTCATTTCTAATTGCATTGATTTGTGTCTCTTTTTTGTACTGTGGATCAAACTCACTGATTTGTGTCTTTTCTTGACATTTTTGGGTAATACTAGCCAATTGAAGGCAATTGGTAAGGAAAAATGTGATATTTCATGGACACTATTAAAATAAGAAGGTTATGACAGCCAGTTCACAAATCTGCATGTTAATATATGTGGGAATAGAGAAGAAATGAATAGATTCCTAGAAAGTGTGTACCACCAAAATGAAAACCAGAAAACATGAACACACTGAATAGTCCAAAAAACTCTCAGGAAATGAAATAGAAGCTGTAAAAAGGGAAAAATTAACCACATCAAATAAGAAAAGCCCAAATCCCTAAGGATTCACTGTTGAACTCTAAAAGAACTGCAGGGCAGATATAATGCCAGCATTGCTCAAACTCTAATGAAATTGGGAGAGAAGAAGTGCTCCCAGAGCCATTCTTGGAAGCTAGCATTACCCTAATTCCAAAATCATAACAGGATCCAACTAAACAAGAGAACTATTTGCCAATCTTTTTAATTCACATGTAAAATTCTTCATCAAGATGCTGGCACATAAAATGCCACAAATCATCAAAATGATTTTACATCATGAACAAATCAGCTTTACCTCATAGATGCAGGGAAGGTTCACCACATGCAAAACTATCAGTATAATATATCACAGAAAGAGAAGTGAGGATCAAAATCAAAAAATCATCTGAATAGCTGCAGAAACATTCTTTGACAAAACCCTACATCTTTTCATGATAAAACTTGAAAGAAAATAGAAGAACCTTATCTCAACCTGTTAAAATCCAATTGTGAGAAACCAACTGCCAATATCATATTAAATTGTGGAAAACTGAAAGACTCTCCTCTAAGATGAGGAAAAATAAGGATATCCACTCTCAGTCTAGTTCTACAGTGAAATTTTTATGGCTTGTTTCTAGACGCCTCCTCAAAGCCTCAAGTGCTCATGGGTGGAATTTTCTGAGGTGAGTAGGTCTATGGAATGCAATACTGGGATAGAGTGTGTGATCTCTGGATTACTTCCCTAGTTGAATTACAATCGGTGTGGTTGTGGTCTATGGATTTACTGAAAGAGAAAGCCCTACTCTTGTTTAGAGTGGCAGAAATCAATAGGATTGTAGTCTGGATGGTTTATACAGAAAGTAAGAATGTAGGTTTGCTGCTGCTGCCTTCTCCCTTCTGTATCATGCACTATTAAAAGAAATCTTTCCTCCTTCAACTGATGTGTGTCCAGTATTTTGTCTTAACAGTGAGAAAATAACTAACACAATACTTTAGTCATTAATCAGAGCAATAAACAAGAGAAAAAGTGATATGTATAGGAGATTATCATTCATTTCACATGACAAAATCTTGTCCATGAAAGATTCTCCAAAATTCTATTGTAAGAGGTGTAATAAGTAACCAAGATAAGTATTGTAATAGGAAGAAAATTAGCACATAAAAATCAAGAGCATTCCTCTACTCCAGTAATAAACTCACATAGAATGAAAAACTAGAACAAAAACAAAACCTTAAAATGATGCAGAAAGAGAATTTTCCACCAAACAGAACCTTAGGTAATTTATGACTGACAAAACAGCACTGAAAAAAATACCCAGTGAAAACCTAGACAGAGTAAGTGAGGCCCAAACATCAAAGATCTTAGTGGAATGAATACATGAAACCAGGGTGAGGAATTGAGTATAAGGGAAGAATAAGGAAATCAGTGAAAGAAAAAAAGCACAATGACAGGCATCAATCAATATTCTTCAATAATTCATCACAATATAAATAGTCTCAACTTCCTAATCCAGTGGTAAAGATTAGCAGATTAAATAAAAAACAAAGCGCAACTCTGTGTTGCATATAAGAAACAAATATAATCCATGAAAAAACACACTTACTGAAAACTGAGGGATGGAAAAATACTGCATGCAACAAGAGCCTGAAAAAAGTGGGCTTTACAAAACACCTACAAATGAGTAGTGAAAAGCTGACCATTAAACCAAATATTTTACTTTGTTTTAGTGTTACAGTATGTGAATTTTTTTTCATACATTTTCAAAACATGAGGAACCAGCCCTTTATAAACTGGAGGTACTCCTAGGAAGACAAACAGCAAAGCAGAGCTGTGCCAACTACCTGCTCACTCCCCTGTAACTTGTGGTAAGGAGTGGAAGCATCAAAAATGCTTGGCTGCAATCAACTCAAAACCTCGTTTGAAGATACACCTACCCAGAGCTGGATCTGGGACCAAAGAGAGCTGAAAGAAAGACCTCACAGGAGTATGGCCCCTCCCTTAGAAAATACTTTCTCTAATCTTCAGTGACCTTTAATAAATGTGACTGAAGATCTGGGCACCTATGGATATATTTCTCAGCTCTGGTTAGTGAATCTTAAGGTGCACAATTCTTTTTTTGTGAGTGTGTCTTAAAATAACTTTATTATTGTTCTTAAAGCCACCTTTAAATACAAACAAAGACATCTTGTCAAAACTTTGCTCCTCCTACTCTTCCTCCTTTTCCTTCACCTCTGCTTCCTCATCCTTCTCTTCCTTCTCTTCCCAGGAAAAAGAAGCCATAGAGAATGGTAGATTACAGATTTGCATACATCACAGGATTCATTATTGAATTTTACAGGAATTAAAGAGTAGAAATAATGTCAATGCTCTTAACCATTTTTCATGAATTTAAGAGAAGGAAAACTGCTCAATAATTTATTTGATACTAATATTTATCACAAGCAAAAAATTGGACAATAACTTATCATAGGAACAATACTATAGACAAACTTCCTTTAGGAACCAACATGGAAAACTACTCCATATGATGCTTGCAGTCAGAATTTAACCCATCACTAAAAAGAACACAGATCATGAGCCAGTTGATTTTATCCCAGGAATGCAAGGATTTTTCCACATATATGTTAATAAATGTAAGGGCCAGTGATATAGTTCAGCAGCATAAGCG
>PVJX010039586.1:0-15664 GCA_004027295.1 Dolichotis patagonum
TTTTACACTAGAGACACAGTGAGATATTCATAAATATGATTCTTACTTATTTCAGTAATGTGGATAGTCTCAAGTTGTCTCCATTTCCCTATGAAGGCCTCAAGATCATCCTTTTTTATAGCTGAGAAATATTCCATTGTGTATAAATACCACATCTTATCATCTGCTCTGCAGTTGCTGGACATCTTGGTTGTTTCCAAGAGTTAGCTATTACAAATTGTGCTGCTATGAACATGGGTGCACATATATCACTGTGATATGAACTTTTCAGTTTTTCTGGCTAAATACCCAGAGGAGAATAGCTGGGTTGAATGGAACTTCCAATCCTAGTATTCTGAGAGTTCTCCATACTGATTTCCATAGTGTCTGCGTCAGTCTGCACTCCCACCAACAGTGGAGCAGTGTTCCTTTTTCTCCACAGCCTCACTGACATTTGTTATCAGTTGATTTCTTGATGGCAGGTATTCTTTCTGGTGTGAGATGATATCTCAATGTGGTTTTAATTTGCATTTCTTGAATGACCAGGGATGGTGAACATTTCTTCATGTATTTGTTTGCCATTTGTATATCTCCATATGAGAACTGTGTGATCATCTCAGCTGCCCATTTTTGGAGAGGGTCTTTGAATTTGGGGGGGTTGATGTTTTTCAATTCTTTATATGTTCTGGATATGAGTACTTTGTCTGAGGGGTTGCTGGTTAAAATTCTTTCACATACTGTTAGTTTTCTTTTCACTCTGATGGTGAGTTCTTTTGAAGTGCAGAAACTTTTCAATAATATGAGATCCCAGTTGTTGATTCTCTGAAGTGTTACCCATGCAGTTTGCATTTTGTTCATGAATACTCTTCCTACGCCTATGTCTCCAAGATTTCTACCCACCTTATGTTCTAGTAGATTTAGTGTTTCTGTTTTAATGTTTAGTTCTTTGATTCATTTAGACTTTAGTTTTGTGCATGGTGATAGGCATGGATCTAGTTTCATTCTTTAACATGTGGAGAGTCAACTTTTCCAACACCATTTATTAAAGAGGCTATCCTACTTCCAGTGAACATGTTTAGCCGCTTTGTCAAATATCAGGTGGCTGAGTGTCTTTGTAAATATACTTGTATCTTCTAATCTGTTCCATTGATCCTCAGGTCTATTACTTTGTCAGTACCATGTTGATTTTATCTCTGTGGCTTGGTAGTACAGTTTCAAGTCAGGAAATGAGATGTCTCCTGCCTTGCCTTTATTGCCCAAAATTGCCTTTGCTATTCTAGGTTTCTTCTGGTTCCAAATGAATTTTAGAAGTGTTTTCTCTAGATCTGTGAGGTATGTCAATGGATTTTAATTGAGATTGCATTAAATGTGTAGAACAGTTTGGGGAGTATGCCCATTTTCACAATGTTGGTTCTTCCTAGCCAAGAGCATGGAACATCTTTCCATTTTCTAATATCCTCTTCAGTCTCCTTTTTAGGCATAATATATTTTTCAGTATATAGATCTTTCACACTTTTAGTTCAGTTGATTCCTAAGTATTTCATTTTTTTATGTTATTGTGAAGGGCAGTATTTCCATAATTTCTCTCTCAGTGAGTTTCTTGTTTGTGTACAAGAATGTTATTGATTTTTTAGCATTGACTTTGTATCCAACTACACTGCTGAATTTGTTTATTACCAATAGTAGTCTCTTAATGGAGCTTTTGGGGTCTTCTATATAGAGTATCATGTCATCTGCAAATAGTGATAATTTAACTTCTTCCTTTCCTATCCTTATTCCTTTTATTTCTTTCTTATGTCTGATTGCCCTGGCTTGTGTTTCCAGAACTATATTGAATAGGAGTGGTGATAGTGGGCCTCCTTGTCTTGTTCCTGATTTTAAAGTAAAAGCTTTCAGTTTTTGTCCATGTAGTATAATATTGGCTGTTGGTTTGTCAGAGATGACCTTTATAAGGTTGAGGAAGACACCATGTATTCTGAGTTTCTAAAGTGTTTTTATCATGAACATGTGTTGGACCTTATCGAAAGCTTTTTCTGCATCTATTGAGATGACCATGTGCTTTTTGTTTTTGGCTCTGTTGATGTGGTATATTTCATTACTTGATATGCATATCTTAAACCATCCCTGTCTTCCTGGAATGAACTCCACCTTGTTATGATGTATAATCTTCTTGATGATTTGCTGCATTCTTTTTGCTAATATTTTATTTAAAATATTTTCATCTATGTTTATTGGTGAAATTGGCCTATAGTTCTCCTTTTTGGTTGGGTCTTTCTCTGGTTTTGGTATCAGAGTAATACTTGCCTCCAGGAATTAATGAGGGAGGATTGCTTTCTTTTAAATTTCATTGAAGAGTTTAAGGAATATTGACATCAAGTCTTCTCTAAATTTCTTATAAAATTCAGCTCTCAATTTATCAGGACCTGGGCTTTTCTTTGTTGGTAAGTTTTCTATTACCTTTTCAATTTCAATAGCTGATCTTGGGTTATTCAAAATTGCTATATCTTCTTGGTTGAGCTTTGATAGTTCATATGTTTCTAGAAATCTGTCCATTTCCTCTGTACTTTCCTCACTAGGTGAGTAGAGATTTTCAAAGTAGTTGTTCATGATATTTTGAATTTACATAGAATCTGTAGTAATTTCCCCCTTTTCAGTCCTTATTGCATGAATTTGGGTTTTTTTCTTTATAAGGTTAGCTAGAGGTTTGTCAATTTTGTTTATTCTCTCAAAAAACCAGCTTTTTGATTCATTTATTCTTTGTATTGTTTTTTTAGTATCAATTGCATTGATATCTGCTCTAACCTTTACAATTTCCTCTCTCCTATGAGCTTTAGATTTAACTTGCTCTTCTTTTTCTAGAAGTTTGAGATGAAGCATTAGATTGTTTGTTTGTGCTTGTTCTGTTTTCTTGATATGACAATTCATTGCTATATATTTCCCACTTAAGACTGCTTTCATTGCATCCCACAGATTACAGTAGGCTGTTTCCTCATTTTCATTGAATTGTAGGTATTGCTTTATTTCTTCTTTAATTTCCTCTATAGTCCACTGGTTGTTCAAAAGGTTGTTATTTAATTTCCATGTATTTATGTCAGTTTTGCATTTTCTTTTGTCATTAATTTCCAATTTCAGTGTGCTATGGACAGAAAGTATGCATGGGACAATCTCAATACCTTTGCATTTACTTAAGAATGTTTTATGGGATAATATAGAGTCTATTTTGAAAATGTCCCATTGGCATTTGAGAAGAATGTGTATTCTGATGTGATGGGGTGGAACACTCTGTAAACATCTACTAAGTGCAATTGCTCACAGCTATGATTCAGTTCTATTATTTCATTGCTGATTTTTTGTCTAGATGGCATATCTCTTTGTGACAATGAGCTGTTAAGGTCCCCTGTAATAATTGTGCTCTTGTTATATGGTTTTTCATGTCCTTTAGTATCTGTCTTATGTAGTTGGGGGCTCCTGTGTTTGGTGCATAAATCTTTATAATTGTTAGTTCTTCATCTTGAATTTTTCTACATGCAAGTATGCAGTGGCCTTCTTTGTCTCTTTTAATCATTTTAGGTTTGAAGTTCACATTGTCTGCAAATAGAATAGTTAACTCTGCTTTTTTTCTGGGTTCCTGTTGGATGGAATACTGTTCTCTATCCTTTGACTTTTAATCATTGAGTTTATTTTTGAGTCAGATGCATTTCTTGTATACAGCATATTGTGGGATCCTGTTTCTTGATTAATTCTGTCAACCTGTTTCTATTGATCAGTCAATTGAGCCCCTTTACATTTATAGATATCACTGATATGTACTGGCTTTACTTTACCATGTTGTGTTACTATTTTTAGTTTCCTGCTTTTCCCCCTTGTTTACTTTCTTGTCCAGCCTGGTGGTTTCTTTGTGTTGTTCTGGAGATTGTGGTCATTTTTATCTCTATCTAGGATGTTTTTCAGCACTCCTTCTAAAGTTGGTTTCGTGGATATGAATTTCTTTAGTTGTTCTTTGTCATTGAAGTATCTTGTTTCTCCATTAAATTTGAAAGACAGTTTTGCTCCGTATGTCAGTCAAGGTTGACAGTTGTTTTCTATTAGGGCTTGAAATACTTCACTCCAAGCTCGTCTTAACCTGAAGGTTTGTGCTGAGAAGTCTGCTGTGATTTGAATAGGCTTTCCTTGATTGGTGAGTTGTGTCTTTTCTCTAACAGCTTTTAGCATTCTGTTTTTATGCTGTATGTCTGAGATGTTAATTATTATATGTCTGGGTGTAGTTTTTTGTTGGTTATGACTGTGTGGCATTCTATATGCCTCACTTATTTGTATATCCGATTTTTCCTCCATGTGTGGGAAATTTTCTGCCCTTATTTCTGTGAACAGCTTAGCTATATGCTTTGCACTGTCTCCTGACTCCTCACTAAACTGATTACTCTAACATTGTTTCTCCTGGCATCATCTTGTAGCTGTTGGATTGTCATTTCATGCTGCTTTGTTTTTTTATAAGTTCTATCCTTTCAAGATCTCTATCTGAGATTCTGTCCTCAAGGTCTGAAATTCTATCCTGAGCTTCATTTAAATGGCCTTTCAGTCTTTTAATGCAATTTTTTTCTTGCATATCTCTTTCAATTTGTTTAATAGATTCTGTTTGTTTTCTCCATTGTTCATTCAAAGTTTCAATCAATTTCCCATGCTTTTGTCATTTCTTACCTATTTCTTCTCTATGATGAGCAGCTCATTTACTAAGGTTGTTACTTAGTCTTTACATAAGACATTACTTCTAATTTGAGTTCCTCTAGAGCCTCATGGATTTCTTTCTTTACTTGATTTGCTCTTTTCAGAGATTTCTGGTTTATGAATTTTACGGTCCTCTATTTCATTATCACCTGCACTTGTCCCTGATGGACTAGATGTTCGGGATTGCATTTTGCCTTTTTGTTTAGGCATTTTCACCTTTTGGGTGAATTTCTGTTCTTTCTATTGCAACAGTTACAACTTTCTGTAGTGTGTATTTCAGGGTTCTACTGTGTGGTTGATGTTTGTCTAGTTGCTGGGCACCACTAGGAAGAGGAGATCCAGTCTCCTGAATTCCTCCTACAATACCTGTTGGGTGAGTCCTATATTCTTTCTGGGCTAACTCGCCCAGAAGTATTGATGTAGGGCAACTCTTATTTCCTGCTGTTGTTATATATTCAGGTGGTGGCAGGTCACCAGGTCTCCCTGGCTATAGTGTTTGTGTCAGCTGAGGCCTTACTGTGTCACTGGGGGTCTCATACGTTATTTTAATTTCCTCTAGGTTGGGGTGGGGTGATATTGGCCCACTCTTCAACCTGTCTGATGTTCTCTGTATGGGGGAGGGGGTTAGCTACTCTCTTGCCAGTTTAGCCAAGGTCTTACACTTGGAGGGAGTTTCACTTCTGCTCCTATTTACCTATTTGCAGACCTCTATTTTATCGGGAAACTCACCACACTGACTGAAGCCTGATGAGGTCTTCTGTTTGGGTGAAGGTTTCCTGAGCCTCTCATCAAGCCAGCATTGTAGTCCACTGTAGTCCAATGTTCCCAATGGAATGGTGGGTCCAGCAGGTGCCTAGATGTCCTAGGCATCTCAGGCCTGTGGTAGACTTCCTAGATGTTCCTGGCGGAGGGGGGGCAACCAGAGGCAGGCCCAGGCACCTCAGGCCCTCTGCCACTGGTCCCTGCAATGTTCCCTGTGGGCGAAGGGCAGGCCTAGCACTACTGAGCAGCTCTCGCTCTCAGCAGGTCCCTGCAATGTTTCCAGTGCTGAACAGCCCATGCTAAGCTGCCAGTCTCTTGGATGTTCCCAGTCCCGAACACCCCAGGCCAAGCGCTGGTCTCCATGAGGTTCCCTGTGGGAGAAGGTCAGGCCTACCAGTCTCAAACAGCCCAGGCAGAGCTGCCGGTCTCTGTGATGTTCCCAGTCCCGAATAGCCAATGTTTTAAATTTCTATTTGAATGTTAGGTCTCAAAAAATAATATCATCTCTTCTGTTTCTACCCTACCATGTAGGCAGAGTTAGTTATTCTCTCCTGTGTGATGCCATAAATAAATTTTATTACATTATATTGGAATAATTAAGCCACAGCTGCCTTTTATCTCAAGAGCAAAGACTATATCAAATACATTATTGTCGGGCCAGGGATTTAGCTCAGTGGCTTAAACGCCTGCCTGGCAAGCGCGAGGTCGTGAGTTCGATCCCCGGTACCAAAAAAAAAAAAAAATACATTATTGTCACTCCTCCATGTCTATAATCTTGCAAAGTAACTTACATTGAAGAAACCTTAAGTATACATCAAAATAAAACTGCCACTCCATTAGTTAAATTATTACTAGTCTCACTTGGTAAAGTTGGACAGCAATAAGTGAATTTACATATCCACAAGAACAAAAAAAATTTCTGATATATCAGGCAATATCTGATTCAATTTTGGGGAAAAGTGATGACAAATAGAATTGAATTTCTCTGTAGTCTTTGCTCACTACTTTCTTGATGTGCTTTTATGATGTCATTATTTTAAGGTTTGAGGTATAGAATATAATAAACAAAATAATAGAAGTCATTTCAGGAAAGCTAATATTTTGTGGAAAATATTTGCCCAGATTTCCTGATATCTCAGTCAGTACTGTGCTGTCGTATGAGGAATTAGAGCTTGCCAGTGCGATGGATACGAAGGCTTTAAAACAGTAGGATGAGAACAATCCAGGAAATAATGAAGCTTTGGAAAATTAGGTTGTTTAAAAAAAAACATAAAGCATCCTATCAAAAACAAGCCTAATCTATATATTTGGAAACGAGTAACTGGTTGAATTGTCACAATGTTAGAAGATCATTATTAAAAAATGAATAATCAAAGGAGAAAAATCAATTTGGTGAGGAATCTCAAAAAGTTGTCTAAAGAAAAATAGTTGAGCAAAACCAGGAGTAGACAAGAACAGAAAGGAGTATATACAAACTGAACAGCAACAAAAGAATGGGAAGTCCACTGACACAGCTAGCCCTACCAACTGAAAATATATTTCTTCACTGTTGTGGTTTGAATATGATTTCTCTTTCCAAAATTTAGAATGATCCTTCTTTACCAGTGTTGTGATAGTGTCTGGAGGAAAATAAGTGTTTCAACCTCTAAGAATGATTATGTCAAGTCTCAGAGTGAATTAGTACTTGCAGGAATGGATTAGTTACCACAAGAAGAAGTTGTTATTAATTAAAGTTGGCTTTCCTTTTACATTTCTTGCTTTCTATTCCTTACTCATGTGTTGCATTTCTACCAGGAGGCTGTTGCCAGAAGCCAGGCAGATGGCAGCACCATACTCTTGGATCTCTAGCAAAACAGACTTCTTTTCTGTATTTTTATAGTTTTATACAGCTTCAGGTGTACTCTTATAAGAAAAGGAAAAGTAGTGAAACTGTTGGAATGGTCTGAGACTGAAATAAATGAGAGCAAAAGTGAGTAAAGTTGGAATAATAACTTCTCTCTGTGAATAAAATTTAAATAACAATACTTCCCTCCAAAGAATAAAAAAGTTTGGGATAGTGCAGATAGGTAACGAATGTATACTACTTAATATGGTAACTATATGAACATTGTCAATGTTCACTTTATATAAAATGTCACTTTTACAGCAACTGTTTATATACATGTTGATTAAAAAGTCTGCATTTTAAGGACAGAGAATGTGCCATATCTTTGAGACTCCAGAGACGAGAACCTTTCCTGGTTACAAATAACTAATAAAAATAACTAATTACATATTGAACACATTAATCTTTTAAAAAATCCTAATACTAGTAAATTTTAACAATGTTCTAACCCTTAAACTACTAAGTTACAGACTGGTTGTTTCTTCTCAACCACACTGAAACAAAGTAGAATACAATTTAATCCAGTTAAATTCAGTCTTTCAGGAATAAGCATGTATACTTTCCCTTTAAATTTTGCTCTTACCATTGGTATTACTATACATACTGACTCTAATCTCCTGTAATTTTACAGTTATAAAATAAAATAAGAAGATCTAAGAAGTAAAAACACGGACTTGCCAGTTTAAACAAGCAACCAAAATGAAAGACGTGTAAGTCTAGGGAACATAGCATAATAATTGCTGAGGATCAGAGATTCTTGATAAATTAACTTTGTGAATGTGTAGCAGCATAAATTGGATGAAAACTTCTTAGAAAACTGAAGATTGAAATTGAACTAAAAGCTTTTCCTAGGAGCTGACACCCACAGAAGATGCAGTCATCAAGAGGTAGAAAGTAGCCATCTCTATAGTTTCAGAAACTTAAAAAAATTACTTCTGTAGCTACAATCCCACAAGGGATATCTTTATTCATGAATGCAAAGTTCCTTTACAATACAAAGTCATAATAAAAGTAGAATTAAATTATTGGTATTGTTGGGGCAAACTATTATGTAACAATAGAAACATTATCAATTTACTTGATCAAATTGTGGCTAGGTGACTATATAATTTATCACAGCAATTTTACATTTTCCAAGACAGGGGATATAGCTCAGGATCCTGAGATTGACCCTTGGTACCAAAAAACAAAAACAAAAGTAAAAACAAAACAAAACAAAACAAAACAAAAATTATATTCTTCAAAAAATATAGTCTTATATTGAGATAAACAGTTAACAGTATTTTGTGCAGCAAAGATTTCAGATATATGGAAAACCTATTTTCATTAGATCTAAGAAAATCTTATCAAAGAAACTTGCTAAAAATCAAGTTTAAGGAGCAAGTAAGCAAGCCATTTTAATAGTATCAAAAGTATATACTAATAAAGTAGTAAAATAAATACACAGTGTGAACTTTAAATGCCTAAGTGTATATATGAAAATTTATGTAGTATAATCTTTGTGAACATTCATAAGTTCTAGAGAGGTACAAATTATTTTAAGTATATTTGAAATTTTACATTATCTATATATGAAAAACTCATAGAATTTGAATTATAATACTTATGTGAGCCCAAGACTACCCATAATTATTGAAGTTTAGAAGTCAATTAAAGTTCTTGAAAAATTAACTTCTTGATTTTTTAATTTAAATTTTTATTGGTACATGCTCATAGTATATAAAGATTACATTCTTTGTGTGGAATTGGTACATGTACATAACATAATTAGAAAACTCATGATAATTGAAAGATTAGAAAATCTCACAATTATTGAGGCTTAGAAACCACACACACACATATATTATGTGATACACATTATATATATCCTATATGTATATATATATATATATACATATATATAGTAGTCTTTTTGGATAATAAAATTATAAATGATTTTCTTCATTTATACTTTTCTATTTCTTTTTCTCAAGTTTATAATAATTAGTTTGAATGTGACTGCAAAATTTTTTCTAATATTTATCTCTTTGCTTCATTTACTTATCGCTTCATAATACCTTGACTCTTTATTCTGCACTAAACCTAAGAAAATTATTGTATAAGAGACACTATTTAGTATTTATAACAAGCTTCTAGACATCCTTATTCTTAGAGAAATGCCCCCCATTTTTCATGTTAGAATTAAATTACAGTGTCATTCTAACTGCATTTAATCAAATACTACACAAATTGTCACTAATTGTATCATCTATTTCCAGCATTTGAAATGGAAAATATGAGATTTTGTTTTCAACAGAATGTTTCTTTTTAGTTGTGATGAAATAAACTTGGCATTGGTAATGCTTTTTATATACAAACTAAAGCAGAAAATGATTTTCTGTGGTTAGAAAAAAATAGAATGGAAGTGAAAGTGAGGAAGTGATGTAAGTGAAAATATCAGAGTATTGATTGTTTTCTGAAAACTCTCTTCCACAGAAGCAATGAGACATCAGGGCCAGGGATTTGGCTCTGTGGTTCAAGTGCTTGCTTGGTAAGCACAAGGTCGTGAGTTCAATTCCTGGCACAAAAATAAATAAATAAATAAATAAATAAATAAATCAGGCAGAAAATACTGGGAAAATAATGTCAGAACTCAATTTTCAGAACTTTAAAAATTAACTAGAGCTTTGCAAAGGTATGAATCATATTTTTTTTATTTATTTAAGGAAAAACACAAAAGAAAAAAACAAAAAGCAAAAGAGACAACATCAAACTGAAAACAATAATAGTATAGGTTTTTCAAAATAAGATGATAGGAATTTAATAATGATTGTAATATTACATATTGTTAGCTTTAAAAGGGTTGCTTAGATTACCATATATAGACATACAAATTTGATCTAATCATATGGGTATTAACTGTTCTTTTCCAAGAACTAATACAATCAGTGTTATCATTATATATTATATATTATATATTATATATATGTATTATATATAATATATATAGCATATATATTATTATATATTATATATTATATATTATATATTATATATCATATATCATATATCATATATCATATATCATATATCATATATCATATATCATATATCATATATTATATATTATATATTATATATTACATATTACATATTATATATTACATATATTAGTGTCTTTTTCCCTTTTCACTTCCTTCCTTCCTCCTTTCCCCTTTCCCAATTACTTTGCCTCTTTGAGTAGTTTGTTACCCTTCCGTAACATTTATTGCAGATCTTAGATAGTATTTGCTATCTCAGTTTCTTACACTAGGGAGATAAAGAATAGTGTTTATTCAAGAAAAATGGCTTGGTCATCCTAAGAAAAGAAAGATTTGTGATATTTTAATTTTTCTTATTTATACAAATACTTTCCAAATCTCCTTGGTAGCTTTGGAAACAATGGTTTCCAACATGGTGTAAAACAGCAGCCTGGTAACAACAAGAAAGGGTTGAATGAAGTAGGAATTCCTTCAAAGACAATTTCCCAGAGAATTGTCAATATTTGATTTGGTATTTTTTTGGAAAACATTACTATCTTTCTTGACCAGACTTGAATTTAAGTCACTGCCAAGATCTTAATTTTCTTAAGATGCTTGTTGGAAAAAATTGTCAAAAGTAATTGTGGACTGTCTCAGCTGCCTGAAGCAGTGGATAGAGGTGGAGTAAACAGCCTTGAATTCTAGCTCAGAAACTTAGAACTAAAATCTGGGGAATGAGATTGCTTAGAGGGGTTGAAAATCTCAGTATAATCCTTGGAATCCAGAGGCCATACATATCCTATGTGTTGTGCACATGTGCATGTTTGTGCACACGCACAAAAAATGCTTTAAAAGAAAGGTCCTAAATTGTCACTTCGGGGTAAATTTAAGCATCTTTATAAGCAGGAAGTCAATGATTCTAAGGCAGAGCTGTTAACCATCTCGTGAGTGGTGAATGCATGCTCCACCAAACAAATATACAAACATACACATGGCGAAAACTGGGAGATGTTTTGTTTCTAGATGCATTTATAGGAATCCTTGTCCACTCATTATCTCATCAGTTAATAGGTTATGTGGAGACTTCAGTTGCTACATACAAGGAAAAAAATAAAGAATTCACGAAATTTGTTGAGAAATGACGCTAAATAAAAAAATATCTTATAGCATATGGGCCATTGCAGGTTTTACTGTTAATAATACATCTTTGTGTTAGTCAGCTTGTTTTCACTGAAACAATTATCTGAGTATATCAATTTAAGAAGAAGGAATATTTATTTTGGCACATAGTTTGAGAGGTTTCAGTCCACAACTATGTCTTAGCACTGGTTTCCTGCTTACATAGATACTTAAATTTAGCCTGAAATGTGAGTTGCAGTCCATGGTCACTTGGCCCATTTAGACCTGTAACAGGGCGGGAAAGGATAGTGGGAGGACAAATCAGAGGAAACCATTCACCTCATGGTGGCTGGGAAAAGAGAGAAAGAGACTAGTATACCACAAACTTCATCCAAGGCATACCTCATAAAACTCCAAACTCTACTCAATCTCAGCTCTGGAAGTTCTCCACCACCTGCCTGTAGCTCTGGAAGTTCTCCACCATTTGCGCACGCTTAGGACCCAGTAGTACATGGGTATTCGGGAACGTTCCCAATCCAAACTAAAACAATCTTACTTGAACCATGAAAAATCAGTTTACCTTTTTGAGTTTTTTTCTAATTGTTTTTATTTTTATTGGCACATTTTTATAAAATAAATGATTACTTTCTTCAAGTGAAGTTGACATATATGCATAACACATCATAATTCTTTTTTATCTCTGTGACTTCCTTTTTTTCACCCTCCCTCAATTTCTTGAGTCCCTTCCCATTTAAGAAAGAACTATTCCCCTATTTCCTATCAGCTTCTTTTATTTTGCTATTTATTATTGCAGAAACTCTGCAATACTTAAATTTGTGAATCTGATGTATTTCACTTTACAATATAGTCTAAAGAGGCATTCATTTTCCTACAAATAACTCAAATTATCCTTTTTTATAGCACTTTGGTAAAAATCATGCATGAATACCATATTTTCTTTATACATTCCTTTATTTATGGAAATACATGCCACTCCCAAAATTTATCTATTATGAATTGTACTGCTATAAACATGAGTATAGATATATCATTCTACTGTGATGTTTTAAACCTTTGGGTATAGTTAGGGCACTACCTAGGTCAAATGAAATTTGTATTTTTAGTTTTGGAGGAATTGCCATACTGATTTATGTAGTAATATTATTAGTATATATTCCTAACAACAATATAAAGGTTTCCCCCACCAGATTTCTCAATATTTTTTATTGAGTTCCTAAAAATTGCCATTCTTTCTGGAGCAAGATGCAATCTTAATGTTGTTTTTTAAGTTGCATTGCTTTACTGCCCAGACATGTTGAATATTATTTCATTGAACTATTTCTTCATTTGTATTTCTTCTATATGATGTAGGATTGTTGATATTGAAAGAAGAATGCCTAATTTCTTTTCCAAGCACTCAATCAGGTGATAAATCATGCATCTGTAAAAATGATAACTAGTCTTTCAAATAACAAACAGAAAAGTCTACAGCATATTAACCTGTACACATATTTGTATAAAATATGCTATTTAACCCTATTAAAATTGTAAGTATATATGTTCTGATGTCCAAAACAGGTCTATAATATACATAGTTTATTTATGGTATTTATTTTCATTTGATATATTAAAATAAGCAAAATACCACCAAACAGCACTGATAGTTTTAAAAAGGATATTTATTTTGTTTTGTTTTTTCTGATTCCAAGGATCAGTCCAACTCATGACCTCACACTTGCCAGTCAGGTGCTTATGCCACTGAGCTCATTCCCCAGTTTTTCTTTGAACCTGAAGCAATATTTTAGATTATGTTTAAATAAAATATGCCTGTACTTTCTTTCTAATTTTATTTGCCCCCAAATCCTTAATGTAGTACTGATATATAATTAATGATTGATTATAGGAGATTATTTATGAAAATTCAGAAGTTCAATCATAGTAGAATAAGTGAAGAAAATCTTATTTTATGCAAATAATATGTAATCTTACAGATTTGAAATTACTCAAATCATTATGTTATTTGACTATGCCAAAACTGAAATTGAAAATTCTTGGACTGAAACTGAAAAGCCTGGAAATAAAACCACTTTGTCTATCTTTCATGGATCATAGGTCTTCTCACAGCTATTTCTATTTGTGTATGAACTCCACTGTACTATTATTTTGTTGAGGAAATTTATATGTCTTCTTTTTATTCTTGGATTTCTGATCCTCCATTCTGTCAGCTTCACTATGGCTAAGTCTTGTTTTGATGCTGACTCAGGTCAAAATTCCATTTGGAATTTTCTCTACGCTCTTTCACTTAACTTTCAACTGTTCTTAATGTTTTAATCACAAATTTTAAGTGAAAATGGTGGTTGTCTCATAGGTCCACCTTGGACCACGTGTTCATTTCTAATCTCATCAGCTAATTTCCAGGGTTCAGAATCACATTACTAAGACAATCTGTCCTATTTAGGGATAGTGGGTGAAGCAGATTATCCGAGGTTTCACTAAGGAACTCACGACTTTCAAATTTAACTTATTAAAAGATGTTATATCTAAAATATAATAACTTGGACAGCTTTAGGGCTGGGGATTTAGCCCAGTGGCATAAGCGCCTGCATGCCAATCATGAGGTTGTCAGTTCAATCTCTCGTACCCCCCAAAAAACAAAAAATATCCATGAAATAATAAATATAGTTAGGCAGCTTTTCATGAATCAGTGCATGTTACAGACACAAGAGATATCTCTTATTTTATGAATTAGAGCATAAGGACTAGTGATGTTCCATAACTTTCTTAAGGTCATATAGTTGGCAATGGATACAGCTGATTATAACTCAGGTTATCTGATTCCTAATCAAGTACAATCATGTATTGATTAACAATAGATGTACATTATGAGAAATTAATTGCTTGTTTCACAATTATATGAATTCCATAGAATGTTTTCACACAAATAAGTCACCTATGATATGACTGAGCAGTATAACTTATGAAACCACCACTATATATATATATATATATATATATATATATATATATAATATGAAATGTGATGTGGCACATGACTGCATTCTTTCTACTATAACTCACTACAGTTAAATTTGAACAACCAGGCAGATTTATCAAAATGTTTAGAAAAAATTCAGTTATATTGTTTCAAATAAAGACGGTAATATAAATAACCCAAAGGAGTACTGTATAGTTCGTTCCCAGAGAAGATATTTTGATGTACAGATAAGGGCACAGATCATGAAGTTCTCCAAATTCTCTCTTTTTCTTAAAATTTTATTTAAACAGAAAAAAACAACAAAACAAAACAGAAAAAAGGGTAGCAACAATACAAAATTCCAAAGGAAAAAAAGAAAAGAACAAAAGAACCCCAACAACAACAACAACAAAAAACCCACTAAGAAATCACTACTTGATAAGTTACATACTGTCATTTTGGAAATAGTTGTTCAAGTTACAAAATTAAAGCATACAAAGTAGACATTCAAACAGTGAGACTGCTAACAGTTCTACTAAACAATCTAACAAAAACAGTAATATGGTCATCTATCTTACACACTTAAACATACATGCAGTTATATCCTTTAGAGTACTTTCTTTTCCTCTCTTTTTTACAGTAGCACTTATGCATTTTGGGTTTTATTACTCCTACAGTTCTTACTACTTTTTACACTAGAGACACAAGGTGATATTTATAAATATGATTCTTATTTATTTCAGTAATGAGGATAGTCTCAAGTTGTCTCCATTTCCCTATGAAGGCCTCAAGATCATCCTTTTTCACAGCTAAGTAATATTCCATTGTGTAAAACTACCACATCTTTTTCTTACACATTGAAGTTTTCCAAGATTTAGCTACTACAAATTGTGCTGCTATAAACATGGGTGCACATATATCACTGTGACATGAACTTTTAAGTTTTTCTGGGTAAATACCCAGGAGGGGAATAGATGGGTTGAATGGAACTTCCAATACCAGTTTTCTGAGAATTCTCCATATTGATTTCCATTGTGGTTGCACCAGTCTGTATTCTCACCAACAGTGGAGCAGTGTTCCTTTTTCCTCATAGTCTCACCAACATTTGTTATCAGTTGATTTCTTAGTGGCAGCTGTTCTTTCTGGAGTGAGATGATATCTTAATGTTGTTTTAATTTGCATTTCTCCAATGACCAGTGATGGTGAACATTTCTTCATGTA
>PVJX010039587.1:0-15662 GCA_004027295.1 Dolichotis patagonum
GACTCTTCTTGCCTGATGGACCATTGGTGTGGAACCCTAAAGTGCCCAAGTAAAAGCTGTAGTTTATCATGCAATGAGACTCTTCGTTTGTTTCTTGGAGGAATTATCTCCACTTTGGCTAACAGGACCTGTAAAACCACAGAGTGTAAAGCGTCGGGGGCAGGAAGCGCAAGTTCTCCAAGTGGGACCTTGGCAGTAATGGCACATGGGCCACTTGTGCTTCTGCTCCTTAGCTGTCAGACCCATATTCTATCTACAGGGATCACAGAACTTACATTAACATCACTGGTTTAAAGTGTGCATTGCTTCCTGGCCCTCTGCTTGCAGGGTAGTGTTTGTGAGCTGGCTCTTCAGCTGTGCTTTCAGCATCTCATTCCATCCTTCTCTCAGGCTCTTAGCTTCCGGGCGTAGCAGTGTATTGTGTGAGAAACAGGTTCTGTGGTTGCTTTTCTCTCCTACGGCTCCCTTGCCGCAGTAGGCATTCCTGAGTGCTCTCCGATACTGTGCGGTAAGTCAGCTCCTCTGTGACCCTTTGAACTGTAGTGCGGCTGATAGGAAGGTGAGGCCCAAGCCCACAATACATGTTTACTCCTGGGTCCAGAGACGCTGGGGAATATCACCTGGCACAGAATTCCACTTTATCTCCGCGACAGTGGTGGTTTGGGCTTCCACACTGCTCTAGGTCTCACAGGCCAAGGAGCAGGTGCAGGGTTAATGCCAACCAGAAAGTACGTCCGCCCAGTGATGCATTTGGAGCCAGAAAGTGTCCACCAGGTGGGATGATGGATCTTTTGTGCTCACAGTTAACTAGCAAGTGGGTTATGGTGCTGCCTTGGGTTTTACAGATGTCTCTTAGGATGCCACAGGAAGGAGGTGTGTGCTTTGGCTGAGCAGATTTCTTTAGCTGAGGTGATGCCCATAGGTACCAGCAGCTGAGGGCATTCACCTGGCAGCAGTCCTATTACCTGGGGAGTAAGTTCTTAATTTTGAGCAGGTACACTATGTAGCGTACCTCGTGCTAACCTTCCATCCCTGCCGCCTGTATTGTTTTATATTCTGCCAGAGGCTATGGGTGGCAGCCAGCAAAGTTTAAGTTTTAGAGCCCTCACCTGTATGGGCCCCTTCCAAAACTCTGAACCCACTGCATTGTGTTCTTTTTCTTGAAAAGAGGTCCCCCCTCCCACCAAATGTAGGAGCTTCACAAAACCACAATCTTCTTCCAGTTCTGCTTCTGAGTGTGCAAAAAGGAGAAAGGAAGTTGATATTTGAGCGCCTATGTTACCCCGAGCATCATGTGTGGTGTTCTGCGTGTTTGGTGTCATTCCAGTTGGAGAATGCTGTTTGCAATTCTCCAGTGTTCAAAACCTTTGCTGTCCTCAGTGTTTCTTTGTGCATGCATTTCCTCTTGCCTGGAGGTCCTTCCTTCCTCTGTCTGTGTTTGGAAGCCTTTTCTTTTACACTCAGCTCAAACACCGTCTGCTCACCGAGTCCTTCTTGACACTTGAAAAAGGACAGGGTGTTTTCACCGCACCTTGTCGGTATCAGCATCGCTCATGAATCTCTGCTGCGGATCACAATGGCTGTTTACATCCGTGTCTCCTTGGCTCCTCCAGGAGTTCTGAAGTGGCAGGCACTGTATTCTTCACCTCTGTGTCCTCAAGCTGTAGTGCAGTTTGTGTCATTTAGTGGTAGCCCAATAAATGTTGGTTGACTGCTTGAAATGGAATCGATTCTTCAGTCTGGAACAAAAAGTCTTGAGAACATCACATGGTTTTTCTTTTGAGAACTGAACTCATGAAGCAACTTCTGATAAAGAACCTTGATCTCCTACTTACTGATAACAGGGTGAAAATGCTTTCAGAAAAAAAAAAGAAATAGATATTTCTAGAAATAGAAGGTGTATTTTCATTGTCAAAGGGAAAAAAATCGTGATTTTAGTTTGTTACTCAGACTGTTGAGGATATTTTCACTGGAGTCAATCTATCAGATTTGGAATACTTTTAAGTTAATGAATGAAGTTTCATTTTATAAGCTTTAATAGTTGTTGAGTGTGAATTCCATGTGATGAGTTATCGGTCTCTGTATTCACCAGATATTTTTGCTATGAAAAAGATCTTCTTGCATGTCACAGTTTGTAAATTCCATATTAACCAGTTTGCTTAATACTTTTAAAGGTCATTTCTAATTTTTTGCCATTATAAACAAAATGTCAGTGATTATCTTTATGCATATATCTTTGCTCACCATATCAAATACTAAGATAACTTTGTAAAGATGGATTTGCGTGATCAAGGGTGTAACTATTTTAACAGATCTATACATTTGTGTGTATATAGACATGCTTATTTTGCTATGTTGGCAGAAACAATTGCAGTTCCCATCCATAGCAGGTCTGGAAGCAGGTCTTTCCTCTTCTTGCAACTCTGTGGACCTTGGTTCTTTTCCATGGACTCTGAGCAGAAGTAGAGTCACTTCATGGCCAAGGTCGTTCAAAAGGAGCTTTCTTTATGGCTTCCTTCTTCTCTGGTCTCTCAGCTCCATGCAGATATTCAGGGTGATAGTGGAAGCCACCCTTGATAGTGGAGGCTGGAAGTCAGGCTCCTTTATTAATCAAGATCCACTGGGGAGGACGATCCATTTCAGACTGGAGGCAAGTAAGAAGGAGCCTATTGTGTCAAGCCACCGACGGTAGAGCTTCATCTAGTACGCTACCTAATGCTGCCTTAGTTACCACAGCTAAGTTGGCCCCCCAAAGTTCGATCCTCCATAGACAGCTTATGTAGTCACATGCTTCCTTGTTCCCTTAAATCCTACCAACAGCTCTATACTGCTTAGAAAAACCATCAGCTTCATAGCTGATAAATAGGTATCTTATTATTGTTTGATTTTGCAATTCCTTGAGTCCTAGTAAATTTGACATGTTTACTGGAAAATTAACTTGTGAATTGAGTTGTGTTTTTTCTTTGCTTAGAGATCTGTGACTTCAAAAATTCCTGGAATCCCAAACAAACAAACAAACAAAAAAATAATATGTAGAATAAAATGAAACTAACCAACCAAGCAACCAACAAAAAAACCCACAAAACCAAACCAAAGCAACAACAAACAAACCCCAAAATCTAAGTTTTAAAATTTATTCTATATCCATATTTCTAAGTACTGTAAGACACTGTTTTTAAACCCACTCCAAAGTTAAAGTGAATGAAGAAATAAGAGAATAATGTCAATACGATATTTCTGGGGCTTCCAACAACCTCTTAGTAGGGCTGTGAGTTAATTAGATGGGTTACATATGAGCAGAGGAAGAAGAAACTCAGTGCAAGTTGCTCAATTGTTTTAATAAGCCTTGAACCCACTGGATTAAGGGAAGATTAATTTGATTTAATTAAGTGACACTAATTGGTGAAGAGAAGGCAATCATTAGGTCATGCAGTTATTCAAAGTTCATATTTCCTTCCAATTGACTTCTTATATTTAAGTCTTCTTCCTTTGTGCTCTGCAGGCTGAGTCTAGAAATAGCCTCATATCTGTTGAAATACAGCACAGCGGGTTAGAGGTGCTCTGTGTATTTGGGTTTGCTCTTACGTTTTTAAGCCAGGAGTTATTTTGTTCTTTGAGTTGGATCACTGAACACAAGAATAGCCTGGGAGAAGTCATTATGTTTGTTACTAAAGTTTATAGGCGAAGGAGATAGAAGTAACAGAAGGGGTAAAGGTTTGTGGGAAGGATTAGGCTGGCTGGGAAGAAGCAGCAGGGAGATACAGTTGGTCCGCAGTATCTGGGAGTCCTGTGTCTGCTGAGTCAAGCGAGGACAGATTGTTAACAAAAAAGAAAAACAACAACCACAACATCTCTAGGGAACAGCTACAGACTATTTTCTTGCCATTATTCTGTAAACAATACAGTACAATAACAATGTACACTGTGTGAGATATTATAAATAGTCTAGGGATTATTTGAAGTATGCAAAAAGATGGGCACAGGTTATATGATAATACGATTCCATTTTATACAGGGAATTGGGCCTCCATGAGTTTTGGTATCTTTAGGGACTTTGGAACCAATCTCCAATAGAGATCAAGGGACTACTATGTCCAGCTTTACTGGACTGAACACAAGATTCTCCCAGGTGTCTCTGTGGATCAGAGGAGCCAGGCTCATCTTTACGGTGGTAACTGGCAAGGTAGCAAGATCTCAAGCCGAGTGGTTGTGTGGTGCACAGGAAGAGGCCTGACCTCAGGTTGAGGTCTGAACCTTACTCCATCTCTACCTCGTGTAAGAGTTCTCCGGTTCTGAAGAGCCCCTGTAATGCTGGGACAGTGGTTATCTCGAAAATCACTTATGAAAACGGATGACCTCCACACGACCCTGGAGGGGTGGCCATCCCTCACCAAGCTGTAGGGTGGGGACCGAGCCAGAAATTAAGTTTATTTATTAAAACTCAGATTATTGTACACACCTGAGTCAGTAGACAGAGATTAATGTTCCCTCTAACCACATTTCCTGGGGCCAAATGTCTCAGATCGTTATATGCTCATGAGAAGCCATAGTTTTATTTAATTGTATTTGTTCATTTACTATAATTTGATACTATTTCCTATGAGCACATATTTAAATAATTATTCAACTAAAATGATGTTTTCAGTTACCCTAGCAAAGGGGATTTGAAATCAGAAGACTCTGGTGATGTATGATGCCTTAGCATGTGGTTTAGATTTGAATTTCATCATGAATTAACAAATCACGGCAGACTTTTAGGAGTGTTTGTTTGTGGGTAAAATCACACAGAGTAGATTTTTTTTAAAGTTGTGAAGTTAGTACAAAGTACCACTGATTTCCAGTCATAAGACGCTGGACCCTGAGGTTTAGAAGGGGACTTTGCAGTTTCTCTTCCTATTGTTTGCTTAGGAGAATATGAGATTTTAGTCATTGTATTAAGCTTTGAGTTCCCTTGAAGAAAAGTTTGGAGGATGCCCCTGGGGGTGGGAACCGTAACAAGCTCCACGTGAGGCCACAGCTTTGATTCTGGAAGGCTGGACCCGTCCCGAGGGTGGACACTCCTACCAGGTCTCCCATGGCCGGGCTCCCACACTGGTTTCCAAGTTGCTTCCTTCTTTCCTGTGCGTTGCATTTTGATCAGTGTTTGATAATCGGTTTTACCAGTGCAGGTCATGTTGCCTGGTAGGACAAGCCATTCCCATCCACAGTGACATTTTCGGTCAGGGTTGGCACCAGTATTGTCTGTGAGGGACGGTATCTAGAAAACGGAGGTGGCTGATTGGGAGCCCGACTTGATCAGCATCCCTCCTCCTCCCCTCGGGGGCCACTGCTGCCACCTAGGGCTCACAGCTATGCTGAAGGCTTCACGCCCTGCTCCAGCAGTGTCCTTGCTGGGATGGGCTGTGGGTTATTCACTCTGGCCACACACGGGGACATTATTCACCTTCCCGATGGTACACAAGGTGGGTGGTAGCCCCGAAGGCCACCTCATTGGTGTAGTTTTGAAGAAGAGCAGCAGTGGAGCCTTGGTTTCCGCAGTCCTGTGGAGGCCCCTCCTCAGCAGGTGAGGTCTGTCGCAAGTTCACCTTTATGCGGGGCAGCAGTGGGAATTCCATCATTCATCAGGGGAGGGAGAGGCTCCTCTGATACTGTCTTCATCCTGCATTGGCATCTGCTGTGCAATGAAGCATTTGGAACTGACCCGGGCAGATGACCTTTGGAGCAGCCCACAGTTTCTGCTCTGGTCCTTTACAGAACAGTCAGCCCTGCTTCAGACCCTAACTCAGAATTATGACATTGAGACCTCATGGGAACTTCCGTTTTTCCCCCTTACACTCTTTTTTATTGAACATCCAGATTAAACAGGCGTTTATTCCGAGTTTTCAGTGATATCTCTGTAGATAACCCTGCATGACAGCTGATCCAATGACACTTAGGACCCCAATTCTTTAAAAATTCTTTTCATTTCTTATTGGCACATGTTTGCAGTAATAATGATCACATTCATTGTGGGGAGCTGGTACAGGTGCATAACACATCTTAATTCCTTTTACGTCCCCTTCCCTCCCCTCCCCCTCCTTCCTTCTCTTGGGCTCCTTTACTTTTGCAGAATAAGACTCCGGTCCTTCAGTGGGGAGCAGGAAGCGGTGGCTGGTGCCGAGGAGGAGCAGAGTCAGGATGGGCTGAAGGCTGCTCCGGTACTCAGTTACCATCGCAATCACGTGGCTTGAGGCTGCTAAGTTTATTATTACTACTACTGTTATTATCGTTTTATTTAATAGTATATGTTTGCAGTACATGGAGTTTACATTCACCTTGTCAAGTAGGTACATGTACATAATTCAGCTTCTTTTTAAAATTCCCTTCCCCTTCCTACTCCCCATTTCTATATCCCCTCTCCTCGTTTTCATTCTCACTATTATTCTTAGCTCATATTTATGATATGCCTCGTTTGTGTTCTTTGAGGTTATCAGTTTCCTGTGCGTGGCATATCTTCAAGTGATCAGGCTCAGCGTCTAGTGGGTCTGAGACTTTCCAGGGCAACACTCTAAGCAGTGATTTGGGACTCACCTGTCTATTCTAAGGACTCTGGTCCGCCAACCCTTGGATTCCAGGCCACAGTGGCAGAAGAGATGAATTGAGAGCCGATGCAGGAGATTTCCAGGCTTCGCCAGAGGGGACACAGGTGCCACTACATAGAGCTTATTGGCCAGAATCAGTCACTTGAATCCCAGTGTTCTCCTGGGATTGAGGGTGGAATCTGGTATCTGTGACCATAGCTCGAATTCACCCATGGGATAGCACTAAGGCTTCTGCCACGAGGGAGGTGGCCATGGCTGGCATTTCCGTACAGTTTCCTCCCAATTGGGGACCAGACTTGGCATCCCCAGCATGGGACATCTGCATCTGTGATCAGCCATGTCTCTCTCTGCCAGTGTCTGCCATGGGCTCATTTTGAGAGGGGGTGGGGGAGCCCTGGGGAGCAGAGGAGAGGATATGGTGCAAGTCTACATCTCTGGCATCCAGTAAAGTCATTTCCGATTCTAAGCTTCCTTAAAATACTCTTTTAGCTTTGGCCATGCGGGTGCAGATGTAGGAGTTTGAAAGTGCTGCTGATTCTCTGGCTCATTTAGGAGCCATCTGGAAGAACCTTAGGGCCAAGGCAATCATGCTATTTCCCTGGCCTCTGGAGCTGTCCTGAGGGAGCAAATACATGCATGCTTGGATTATAAATCACTTCTCTCATTGGTGCTAAATTAACTTTTAAGTCTTCTAAACTCCTGAACCAGCTGATAGCAGGATCTTGGGTCTCAGGGTGCTGAGTCCTGGGCTTGGCTCTCATTAAACACCGACTGCATGTGTTGCAAGTTTTAATAGATGCATTCATGAGTGGCTTTCTAATGCTGGCCTGTGAGTGGCTGAATCAGACCCACCTGGGACGCAGGTGGAAGGCAGAATCCCAGGCCTTCGCTCAGGTTCGCAGAATCAGAATCACTGGGACACAGGCACAGGACCGTTATTCGGATGAGCTCAGGGTCCTGATGCTCGGGTAGGTCTAGGCCTCCCTGTGCACAGGGAGAGAGTCCTGCAAGTGTGCGCTCTTGGGCTGGGGGCCACGCTTTGCTCTAAGTGTGCAGTGTTTGATGAGTCATTTTGCTTCTCTAGTCTCAGTTTTTGTCATCAGTATCGCGATGAGACTGAACTGACTTCTTTGGAATGAAAATGACTTAGATTCCCAATGTATAAGAAAATAAAAGTAGGCAACAGTGATGGAAGCATTAGATTAAGTTAGATTAGACTAAGCATTAGATTAAGTTATCCTTTTGTCCCCCAATGATCCATAAGGGCTGCCGAAGAATTCCAGGGATTTCTGGGACTTAGTCGGTGACTTTTTAGGAGAGAGACCATTAAGGACCGATGTGCCTTTGAAATTTTTGAATTTTGCCATTGAGAGGTGGGATATGTGTCTCTCTCAGCCTCTCTCTCTCTTTTTCTTTCCCTCTCTCCCTTTCTCTTTCTTCTCCTCCCCCAACAGACGGGAACTTGGGAGATAAGTTTTTTTTTTTCTAGTTCTTAGATGAAGTGTGATAGAGAGTTGAGAAGAGAATATCTGAAACCCATTTGAAAGGGCAAAGTTGTTTTTCTCCCAGATTTCTCCCTCTTTAAAACTTTAATGGGATTTTCAGGTTTAGGTCACAATGTTTGGAAGTCGAATGTATCAGTTCACAGGATTTATCAGTTCCTGATATATTTGACCAAAGTCCTGGCAGGCAAATCAGGCACTTATTTAATAAAACTGCATGATTTGTGGTGTAGATTGTGTAAGTAGACTGTTGTTTTGTTTTTATTGTATTTAACCACTCAAACGCTCACTGGACTCCTGATTAGTTTTGTTTTGGGGAAGCCAAGTATTTATTATGTTAGAATGATATAAGGTCAGGCATGACAGAACTGCTTGAGGAGTCAGAAGCTTTAATTATGTTCTGGATTGTCCTGGTTTATCAAAGGTCTGGCTCCTACAAGATTTGAATCTAACACATTTAAGAGTTTTATTTTAAAAATAAAATCACCATTTGCAACATCAACAGTAGTGACAGCTACCATGTGACTTCTAGGCTTTTTAATACTTTATTCCTAAGCACGGCAGCGCACTGTTCCTCAGAAAGTACAATCATGTGTCATTCTAACACAAAATGGTAACATGATTTAGAAAAGTTAACCTTAAGATTGTTACCAAGTTATACAGTCCAAGGTCAAATTTTACCAACTTCTATTCACTTATTCACAATGAGACCTGTATGAATTTCCATGTTAATTTTTGAACTTGAATGTAATAGCCCTATGGTTGTAGTATGAATAAAGTATTATATAGGAATTGATTTATGTACTTACTTATTAGGAATTGATTTATGTACTTATTAAATAACAACCTCTACGGATATGGGGAATAACTTCTTGGGGTATAGATAAACCATTCTTTACCCTGTTGCTTGTAGAAGCAGACGAAAATGACAAATGGTAAGAAAATAACAGGCTAACAAAAAAATGAACGAGCACGGTAAACAGAAATGGGGAGGTCCAAGGAAGAGGTGATTTGTGGGTACTGAGTTAGAGTGTGTTTTGATGGTATACAAAACAACGGAGCCTTCCTGTGGTTGTGTACATGGCTCTGTACCTCTAAGATGATAGCCATAGTTGGAGAGATGTCTTAGAGAGGGAGAAGCTGAAATCTTGAAGGGAATACATTTTTTAAAGAGGAAAATATGAAAAACTGAGGGCAGGAAATTGGAAAGAAAATGAAGATGATCCAAAAATCCCCAACAGATAGTTTCATTTAAGAACTATTTTTCTCATCAAGTAGTTTATCCAGTTATTTATTTGCTAGACAACTGGGTCATTGCAATTCACATTTTGCTATGCTTGAAAATTCTCTGCAGTTTGTTCTCTGCTTTGGATTAGATTTGAAGAAAACAGTGTATATACTAGTTTAAGCCGAAAGTTAAAAATTTGCAGTGGCCTTTTCCGGTTAGCGATGAATGAATGACTATTAGTTGGGAAGCTTTTGGCTGAAAATAGGTAACACCCTGTAGATCTGCCTCTTGCTATTCTATTAATTGAACTGCTGGCATGTTTATTCTTTGAGACCTAGTCTAGCACTATTAGATTCACCAGATGAAAAATACAAAGACCAGTTCAACCTAGGAGATAATCAATTTTTGATGCTCATTATCATTTAGATGAGTCTCTTTTTTGGCAGTGGTTGCAGCAGGACACATTTTAATGCTGAGTAAAAACTCCTTCCTCTAGGTGCTGAAGGGAAGACTTATATATATGCTCCCTGCGTAAATGCTAAGATCTTAAATTTCAGAACAGAGAGCAAAATCAAAAGAAAATTCGTGACGACAAAATGAGAGCCAGAAAAGTGATCAAATTTACTGCCAAAAAGCATTCTAGTTTTGCCAATATTATTATAGCTGTTAAACTTTGTCCTTCTTTGTAGGAAAAAGAAAAGCACTCAAAGCTTAATCACTTATTAAAGATTTTAAATCTTGACTCCATCTGGAACCAGTTCAGTGCTTCATATTGGGGCGGGGGAGATCTTCTACTTCTCTGAAGAACTCAGAATGAAAACAGATGCAGGGACAGTGGTTCCAGCAGCTGTGTTCCAAACCTGACCACCTGACGGCCTCAGCACAAGGGGCTCGAACCTACAGAGCCAGCCTACGACCTCAGAGGCTTGATCACTGGAAGGCAGAAAGTCCTGTGCTGATATTTTAGTGAACCTAACTGGACTTTTGTCAGCTTACTCAGCCTTGTTTAATGTGGGAAAAAGAACATTCCAGGTAATTCCCCCTTCCCTTTTTTATTCTGAAATGTTTAAGAAAGATGTTCATGTGGTGGGGCCGGTCCTGTAAGGAACAGGATTCACAAAGCTATAGTTGTGCTTTGCTTTTATTATTAAAAACAGCTCTGGCCTTTGGCTTTTGCTACTAGGCCTATGGGTTTACATTTATGTCACCTCTCTGACTGTGAATTCATTCTGTCCCTTCTTGAGAACCTGGGGACACCCCAGCCAAGCGTGTATGCACATGGCTTGTCACACGTGCAGCCACATCAGATGTATGTGCTGGAGGAGGACGCAGAAGAAGTGACCAGTGACTGAATGGAGGGCTGTGGGGAGACAGGAAATACCGCTAGATCCACGCCCCCCCCCATCAGGTTGAAATCTCTTGAAGGATAGAAAGTGTTCTCTTCACCATAAAAAGCTCTGGCAGTGGTAAGTGTGATTCCAAGACTGTACACAGCACCAGAAAAGCTCCAACTAAGGTACCCAGCTTTGATCTCAGCGCTGCTCATTAGAACAACAATGCAAACCAGCTGTCCCCTGGTGTTTGGCGAGGAAAGATCCAATTAGCTGGCCGTCCTCCACCTGTTTCCAGGTTTAGCCGGCTCATGAGTCTGTAAGAGCTGCCAGTTTGCATGAATTTGAGCCATTAAACGCAAGCCAGGGGGTGAGGGGAGGTAGGCAGGACTGCACTCTGAACTGCTCAGGGGGGATAAAGAGCGAAATGGCCTCTATGGCGTGGACATCTGCAAAGGCAGCAGTTTAGCAAGATACTGCCCTTGAAACTGCTTCTTATGGTGAATATGTCAGTGTAAAGGCAGGGCTAAATTTCATTTCCATGAATGTAAATACAGAGCCACTTTGATATATAATGCATTTGTCTGGATTTTCCTGTTTAGTGACTGGTGACATTAAAAGTGTGAACTGCCCAACTACACTGTAATTAACCATATACCTGTATCAGAATATTCAGATTTCAGCAGATTCACTACTTGAGATTTCCTTTGTGAATTTGTCAAAAATATCATGATTAACTCAAGGTAAAAGCAGTGAGTAGAGCCTTCAGTCATCATTATTCCATCCTTTAAAGTCCAGCATATAATTGGTATCTGACCATTTGGGTCCTGGAATAAAACATCTAATGATACGGCTCCTGGAAATGTTACAGGCCTCCTATCACATTCTCAATAGAGCCATCAATAAAACAATCATTTCTCAGCACTGAAGACTGAAAAATCTGTTGTATTACACTTTCCAATCTCTTCAAAATCACATTTTAAAAATCCATTTTGTTGCAAGATGACCAATCTCATCTGATTTATAAGCTGTGGTCTCAGAGGAAATATGGGAGGCTTGGAGTTGCAGCCAGGGAATAAATGTGCGCTGGAAGCAAGATGCTTCCTGCATTTGGAACAGCTTCCAGGACTTGCTTCAGAACGTGTCCGTTTACGATGTTTAAGTCATGTAGCAAATAATCATTTATTGGGCAGCTGGAGTGTGATGTCTCTATTCCATTATGGGCTTGTGGCTGGGGTTTACACGCAGCTGCACTTTCTAGCCAGTCAAGAAAACGTGTAAGTAGAGGTATGTTTCCTAGAAATGTCTTTCCTTACCATTTGTAATTCTGACAGAGTTTTGTGCATCTTCACTTCGGCTGTCAGGTGCCCTGAAAACGATCCCATCTTTGATGGGGTTTTAGCTTCCATCACTCTCCTGGTTCTTAGTAAAGTTGCAGTGCATTTTAGGAGCAGTACCAGGATTCAGCAGACATCCTGATCACTGCAGGTGCTGACGTGCCACGGACACAGCGCTTCCCAAGCTCCACGGAGTTTCTTTAGGTCATTTAAGGGCTATGAATTTTAATCCTTAGAAATTTTCAGAGTTAGCTATTTACATCCTCCCTGTGACCAAAAGCCACTAAATGACTTATTGATTGGATTTTTATGCCCTTAAATAAAAAATTGAATAAAGAAAATAAATTGCTTTAAACTATAATCATACTCTTAATGTTTAAGAATGATTCTTTACGAGAAGTTATTTCCTTTTGTGAATTTGCTCGGCTATTGCTTGATTTGTGTACAACGGATCAAGAATCTTAAATACTTTTTGGTAACCCTCAAGTCCTCTCCCCTCTCCCTTCTTCTGCTTAACCTTCCTGCTGTTAAAGTTACTCTTGTCACGTGACTCATGACTTCGGTGTCTGCGTGAAAGTTTTTTCTTCATCCTTTTTGACCTTGATTTCTATGGAGACGACTCTCCTAAAAGCATAGCTTTATATTATTTTCTTGCTGTTTTCCTCTCTTGTCACCTTCAGATCTACTTTGACCTTCTTAATAAAGATTATTCTGAAGCCTGGGGCTTAGAGTTTGAAATTTTCTTTTATTGTGATAGTTTCTCTACTTTTGTAACTTCCTCTGCTTGGTCTTGGCGGTGGAATTAGTGCTGCTCATCATGACAGTCCTTTTGCTTTGCCCCTCATTCCCTGCTCTTCTACACAGATTCACAGTTGGCCCTGCATATCTGTGGGTCTTACTGCTGTAGACTCAGGCAATCATGGATAAAAAATATTTTTAAAAAATGTGTTTCTACTAACCTTCTACAGATTTCTTTTTTCTGTCATCATTTGCTGAACAGTGCAATGTAACAAGTTTTTTTGGTGGGGAAGGTACAGGAGATTGGACTCAGGATTTTCACACAATATCTTTAGTCCTATTTTTTATTTTATATTTTGAGACAGGGTCTCACTAAGTCATTAAGTTTCCCAGGCTGGGCTTGAACTTGTGATCCTCCTGCCTCAGCCTCCCAGAGTGCTAGGATTATAGGTTTGTTCCACCATACCTGGCTTATAGTGACTATTGAAAAGCATTTATACTGTGTTAGGTATGATGAATAACCTCAAGACATTTAAAGACTATGGGAGGATGTATGTGATTCTGTGCAAGTCCTGCTCCATTTTCTGTAAGGGGCTGGATCAGCTGTGGGTTTTGGGGTCCTCAGGAGTGTTGGATCCGATCTCCCATAGATACTGAGTGATGACTGTGAGCGTTTCTCTCTGAGCCTGAGGTTACACTTATCCACAGCAGAATCCTACACCTCAGCTCACTTCACCAAAGCTGTTTTTGCTTGATAGTCACCAAAAATTGTTAGAGGAAGCCAGGGTGTTATGTCAAAGCAAGCTCACCCTCATTTCTGGCGGGGGTAAAGGCCGAAACCCTTCACGCTGTCTGCAGCGTCCTCTGTGACCTGACGCCGGGGCGTCCCTCTTTCTTCTTCTGGCCTTCTTTTAGCTCCTCTTTCCCTGGGTCATGGGCTTTTGCTTAGAGCAGGTCCTTCCTGGATCTCTTGCTGACCCCTTAACCTGGGCTAGGTGTCAGCTTCTTTGTTCAGGAGCGAGGTGCTCTGAGCAAACCCCTCTCCATCCCCCACCTGGGTGTCACAGTATACCCTGGGACCGCACCACAGCTACAATTTCACGTTTACTTCTGGGGTTATACATCTGATGAACACATAGACTAAAGGTATCTCTGCCTTTCCTTGTTCCCTTGGCAGTTTCCCTGTGTCCAGTAAACAGGTGCCGTAAGCAGAGTATCTTCTAACTGGTGCTTTTATAAGTAGGAACTCCTGGAGCAAACGATGGTCAGGCATCTTCTTCAGTTACACAGAACAGTTTTCTCCTGGCTGAAGTGTAATCTCTTTTCCTAATTCCACCCCATAGGGTCATGCAAATTAGAGTCTTTCCACTGTGGCACTGCCACATCCAGCATGGTGGTGGGAAGGAACCCTGGCGCTGTGCTTATCTGTAAAGTGGGAGTGATCACCACTGCTTTACCCAGCACAGCTTCAAAACCTATTTGCTGAGTATTTTTGTGTTCTGCGCAGTGTATTAATGTTTGGGATAAAAAATGAGTATCTCACGTACAACATCCTCGAGGCATTTGTAGCCTATTAAAGAAGTCTGAGCAAATGCCTCAGGCATGGATTTGCTAAGAGCGTGGTTTACTTGAGAACTGACACGATTTCCTCCCATTCTCAGGTAATCATAAGCACTCGAGAAGGCAGAGGTTTCAAAATATTTTCCGTTTCTAACGCAAAGTGAACAGGCAGGCTTTCAGCCAGAGCTGGCAAAGTGGTCGTGACCTAGGAAAGCATGGGAGAGCCTTTGATGACAGGAGGCAGGTGGGATTCTTGATTTCTTGGAAGAACCTCAGTGGTTTCTCTGACTGTGGGGGCTTTGTGGGAAACTTAGCCATGCAAACCTGCGCACTCTGTCCTACTCACATCCAGGCCCTTCTCTGTGTGGCTTCTGTGTGTACTGGTGTTCTTTTTCTTACACAAGTAGATTTTTGTCCTTCACCTGTATCATATGGTGTCTTTCTATTTTTCCCTCGTCCTGTGTGGAGATCGAGCTTGTAAATAGAGGAGGTCTGGAAGTGAGAGGGAACTCCTGTGTGTTGGAGCACGAATGTCAGTTGGCACAGTCTCTTTGGAGAACTGGCATTACCCACTCAACCTGGAGTTATGTCTTACTATGACTTTGCATTTAGTGTATGCATTATATTCACCAAAAGATATGCATTAGGATAGTCATAGGGGTGTTGTACATTGTGGCCCCAGACTAGAAACTACCCAAATATCCACTAGCCGTAGATGTGATAAATCCAGTTTTATTTTATTTTTTTATAAATAATTTTATTTAAAGAGAAAAAAGCAAAACAAAACAAAACAGAATAAAGGGTAGCAACAATACAGTATTCCAAGGAAAAAAGGAAAAGAGCAACAACAAAAAAACCTAAGAAATTATTACTTGACAAATAACATACTGACTTCTTGGAAATAGTTGTTCAAATTACAAAGTTAAAACATGTAAAGTAGACATTCAAACAGTGAGACTGTTAACAGTTCTGCTCCATGATCTAACAAAAACAGCAATATGGTCATCCATCTTACCCACTCAAATATACATGCAATTATATCAAAAGGGTAAAATTAAACACAACCAAACAGAGCAAAGCAGATCACAAGAAAGCAATGTAAGAGACAAAAATTTCAAAACTAGACAGTCGGAGATATTCACTCTCTATCATATTGACTCTTGTTTTCTTCCAAATAGTTGTCCAGATTGTCACATATAGGGAATTCACATGAAACAACCTAGTATGGAATTGATCTGAGCAGGACGAGGAGGGCATTTCAGGTCTTCAAGACCAGACATTAGGGAAGCCAAGAATGGCTGTCATAGTGTCTCTCATTCTCCTCAAAACAGCTGTCCATACCTTCATGTGTGTTGAACTTAAACAAGGCAAAGCAAGCTAAGATC
>PVJX010039588.1:0-15673 GCA_004027295.1 Dolichotis patagonum
GAGGCACTGTCCCACAGGCTGGGGACCCAGGTGGAAAAAGTAGAGACAGGAAGAAGCCAGCCAGTGAGTGCAATCTCTGTTCTTCAAGAGGTGCATCTGCTGCTGCTGCGGTTGCCCCTACACATCAGATTCTGGCTGCTTCAAGACTTTCTCCAGGGACTCACAGCAGTGACTCACCAGGGAGCTTCTATGCCACGAGCCTCCCATGGAGGCATCATGGGTCCCTTTCATTCTAATACTTCCAGCTTCTTGGACTGAGCACTTTCTGGTTTCTCTGGCTCTCTAATGTACAGATAGAGACTGTGAAACTATCCAATCCTGTGTAAGCCAACTAATAAACATATAACATATAATTAGATATGTTCTATTTCTCTAGGGACTATTAATACTGTTTGATTTTGAAAGTGGAAGTAGAGACAAAAGCTAACAAATAGGAATTTTATTTGGGTGTAAAACTGTTTAGCACAATGATTTCACACTAGGAAAAACTGAGTGGTACTGGATAGTTTCTCTTCAACAAGAAAATATTAAAAAAAAGAACTTAAATGAAAAATAGTGCAATTATTACAGTGAAAATTTGGAGCTTTTGATATGGAAATTTGATATGGAAAATCAAAGAAAGAACTCATTAAAGGGTTATAGGAGAGGTAATGTTTTCTCAGAATTTTAAAATATACAAATAACTTGTCAAAATTATAGACATTCCTGAAGATGCATGTCTTCCTAAAACTTGTATCTTTAAATCTTAACCAGCAAGGTGATGGTCTGAGGAAGGCAAGAATATTTTATAAAGAAAACAGAATTTTCACGCTAAAGTTACCTCAGAGGGTTAGCACCTTCCTTTCTCCCTGTGTGGACATAGCAAGAAAGCAAACCAGCACCCGTAATCCAGTAAATGTGCTTCATCAGACATGAGTTAACTGTCATCTTGACATTAGCTTTTCAGCCTCCAGAATGATAAGAAATAAACGTCTGTCCTCATAAGATGCACAGCCTATGGTCTCTTTTAATGACAGCCCAAACAGACTGGAAAAGGTTTTAACTCATTGTCAAAAACATCTCTGCTAATCTCTAGGATATTTGAGTCTATAAGGCGCATTAGCATTTTCCTGAGTTGGCCAAATAAGTTTGCTTGATTATCCTTATCATGCTAATCATTCTTGAATGTGAATAATCTCAGAAAAGTCTCATGTCCTTCAGTAACGCTGGTTACTACAGTCAAGGCCAAACCTCAACAAAGTTGACTGCTTGAGGGATCCTTGCTAACAACACTCCACATTGCTTTAAAAATAAGTCCTTCCATCCGGATAACCTACCTGTTCACATGTTGCAGCCTCCACTACACCTGCAAGGGAAAATGTTAACTAACAAATACAAACTTATTTCTGAGAAAAAAGAAAAAGGATATATAGTGGAGTAAACAAGATTCTTGCAACAAATAGTGTGAGAACTTACTGTCCAATTGGAAAAAAAGAGAGTCTTCTATTTTTAACAAAAACCAACTCAAAATGGATCATATATTCAAATGTAAAGCACAAAACTATAAGATTAGTAGAAGATTCAAAGAAACTATAAAATTAGTAGAAGATGCAAAGAAACAAGTAGAAGATGCAAAGAAAAAGTCATTGTAATGACTTTTTAGATATGACACTAAATGTTCACTCTATAAAGGAAATTATTGGAAACCAAGATTTGCTTAAAATTAAATCTTCCTCTCTGTGAAAGGTAATGAAAGCCACAGACTGAGAGAAACTATTTATAAAAGAGAAATCTGATGATGAAGTTTATCCAAAATATACAAAGCACTCTTTAACACTCAAAGATAAGGAAACGTGATTAAGAAATGAGCAGACCAGAACAAAAACTTAGCAAAGAAAATATCCAGATGACAAATAAATGTATGAAAAGATGAAGAGACATCACTAAAGAATTGCAAATTAAAAAACAAACAAACAAACAATGAGTTACCACTACAGAACACTTACCCTTCCATTGTTCAAAACTCAAAACATTAACAGCTCAGAAGGCTGGTGAAGTTTTTCAGCAACATGAGTTGGCATTCTTCCCTGGTATGAAAAGCAAAGTGCTATGCCTTTGCATCTTTTCAGTTTAGCAGTTTCTTACATAAATATGCTGTTATCATTTGAGTCAGCAATCATAATTCTTAGTATATTTTACTCAAAAATAATGAAAAAATTAAGGCATATAAAAACCTGCATAAGGGTGTGTATACCAGCTTTATCCATAATTTCCTAAACATAGAAACAACCAAAACAAATTTTAAAATGTGAGTAGGTAGCTACAGTGCAGTACATCCAGACAGTAGACAAAAGTACTCAGTTCTAAAAATAAATAAGCTATCAAGCCATGGAAAAATATGAAAGTAACATAAATGCAGCTATCTGAGAGAAACAGACTGAAAAGATTATATATGAATAATATATAAGATTATATATAATAATATAACAATGCAAAGCAATCAAGAAAATAAAACAACACTGATTTCCAGGAGTTAGTGAAGTAGAGATGAAAAATGTAGGACAAAGAATTGCGAAGACAATATTTCTATTTTATTTGATACAATAAATGATGAATATTTGACATTATACTTTTGTTAAAGCCCATCTAATATACAACACCAAAAATGAGAACTATTATAAGCTATAGGCTTTGCGTGTGACTGTGTAGAATGACCTGTGAATTAAAAGAAGCTACTACTTTGGTGGAGGAAGCTGATAGTTAAGCTGTGCAAACATGGCAGGAGAAAGTATGTAAGAAATATCTTTACCTTCTCTCAAATGTGCTATGAATTGAAAAGTTCTCTAAAAATAAAATTTATTAAAAAATAAAAGTTTTGCAGAAACAGAGGGGGTATTCCTTGGAATGGAGATATAGGTAGTGGACAGGTGATTATTTATGAAGTTCAGCTGATTGTTTAGTCCTTTTATATAATGGGCTTGTTAGTCATGTAGTCAAAACCTGATCCTTTCTCTGTTCCAAAATCAACTGAAATAAATATATTGTTTATAAACCTAGTACACAAATACCTGTAAATGAATATTTCATGAAGATGAAAATGTTGATCCTAAGAAATCTTTGACTGCCTATAGGAGAACTGTAAAATATCAAATCACCCATTAAATTCATGATGAACATGGAATATAAATAAGAAAACTAGATGATTTCCTTAGCTTCACAAGATGAAACACTGAGTTAAAGACGTTCATGTTTGCTGGACAGAATCTAATTAATATCTGGACAGAAGATTTCTAAAGAAAGCTTTCTAAAGCTATTTTTGATGATGTAACATCTTTATTTCCTATTAAATTGACCTATTATACCTCTAAATGATCTATTTGCAATTCATGCTAATATCTCTTACTGTAAACAAGTTCATAGAAACAGACCATTTTATCTCTCTTACTCTCTTTGTCTGAGAGAAAGGGTGAAAGAGTGAGACACAAACAGAGACAGAGACAGAGACAGAGACAGAGACTTATATGCTGAGAATAGAACCCAGGAACTCATACAATCTAGGAAACGCTCTATGCGTCAGGTACCTCGCTAGCACCTTTCTGTCTCATAAGAGAAGTTTCATATATTCTAGTTCTGATAAATTACACAATGAGATTTCATGTTTTACTTCTTTGAAGTTGGAATATTTCACAATATGGAAGTAATGCTACTGCCTTCATGTATTGCATATTCTTATCAACTCACCAAATGCTTTTGTTAATTGTGCATGTACATACATACATGTACATATATATGTATGTTCATCCATGTAATAGCAACATACCACAATCATCAGTGAGAGTGTTATATGTAGAAATTTTATCTAGAAGCAAATTTTGTACTGGGTCATACAGAAAATGTATTCAACTAAAACTGATACAATTAGTCGCACAGAGAATCCCTGGTGAGCTGTTAATCACTAATTCTGTCACCAAAGGAAATCAAATCCATATGACAATTTTGCCTTCTTTGCAAAAGCAATCTAGTGATTATTCTGGGATTATTAACTATTTTTAATTGATTTTTAAACTATTTTAATAATTTCCCTGGCAGTAGTGAGTAGGATTCATCTCTTCCAACTTCATTTATTTCAAAGATGAATAATTGTATATTAGCTTAATTGCCACTTTAATTTGTATGATAACTTTAATTTGATTCTTATTGATATAGCAAATTAATTAGGAGTTGTGTCAAGAAAACCAGTCTTCTCTCCATTCTCTCTCTCTCTTTCTTCCTGGTCTTATTTGATATAACAAAAAGGATTATAGTAATACAATTTGATTGAAAGACAATCTTCTTTTCACTTTCATAGCAGTGTTAACCCTTGTCAATACAGTTACTATTTGATAATGCATAAAATCCAAAACTTTATGATGAAGTTTTAAAATTGAAAGTATACTATTAGGGGCTGGGGATTTAGCTCAGCGGCATAAGTGCCTGCCTTGCAAGCAGGCAGTCATGAGTTCGATCCCTGGTACCAATAAAAAATAAAAAAGATCAAAAAAAAGAAAGTATACTATTAAGATTTATTTTTTATTTTAAAGAAAAAAAGCAAAAATTCAAGAAGCAGACAAACAAATAAAAACCAACAAAACCAAAATGACAGTAATGACAACAACAAAACAACACTAGCATGTATGTTTTCAAAACAATATGATAGGAATTTGACAATAGCTGCCATATTGCATGTTGTTATCTTCAAGATAGTTGCTCAGGCTACCAACTACAGGAATAAAACAAAATAGTAAAATGGCACAAAACACTGCATTTCAAAAACAAGACAGAAAGAAATCCCCCACGGCTACTATAGTGGATACTGGTATCCTTCAAATAGATGCTCAGACTACCAGGTGTGGGCCTTCAAAGTAAATCACACAATGCAGGCATTAAGTTATACTTTTAGACTTTAGTTGCTATCATCCCAGCCTGAGTTCCTCCAAATCAGCCAGTTGCTTACAGTGGGGGGAGGGGGTGAAAGGAGGAGCGCTCCTCTTTCTGTCTCTCAGCGCACCCTGCACACCAGCTGGCTCACAGGAAGGAGTGGTTTGGCTTCTTGATTCTCTTCCCCTTCCTCATGGCTACCTCTGGCTCACAGAAAATTAATATTGATCTCGATCTCAGTATTTTACTTACATTTTAGGTAATATGAATTTTATCTAAATCATAAAAAAATATTGCAACATGCACTGGGGTTTAAGTTAGTCTTTATCCATAAAAAGTGTTATTTTGGAAGTTATTAGTAAATTTTATATGGTAAATAGTTTGTCAAATCAATTTAGAAAACCTTGTGTTCAATCATAAATAAATCTCTTTGTTGAGCAAAGAGATTATACCAATATAAAATATAAAAGTTGTTAAAGAAGATTTAAGTGAACAAGTTTTCTCAATTATTATTCCTTTTCTCAAATACATTATAAAGCAGCTATAAGGTGGATTTTGAATAAATATTCTTTCAATAGAATCAGTTAACAATGCCATATATTTAACTCAATTACTAATGCCATGTATTTGTTCTACTTCACCTTTAAAACAATTTCAGAATTAAAAATTTAATTATGGAATGATATGTGAATAATGGAAAACATAGGTAGGAAAGTTGCCCCTAACTTATTTTTCCTCATTGTTTTCAAAACAAGATGAGATCAGGCTATGTTTTATAGACAGCAGTTCTAATATTTGGGATACTGTTAACAACCAGTAAAATATCTGGGTTGCTAAGGTTAAAGCAAAGGTAGACTCAAACAAGAACAGGCATAAATAATCTGCAAAAAAAGGCAAATGTGTAGGAAAAAGGAAAATTAGGAAAAGAAAGGTTAGTGTCAATATGTTTGCAATAAACAAGGAGAAAGAGTCCAGGTTTAGGTAGGAAGTACTGGACATGAGTAAAATGAATACATAAATATGATTGCAGTATGGAGAATTTTGTCAAAATCCTAAAGTAAATGTTGTATAAGTCAGGTCATGATTGAGTGAAAATAATTTAATTGAACAATCTAAACTCTCTACAAGTGATCATTATTGCAGTATAGAGGAAGGATTCCTCCTTACAATCTCAGACTACATATAAGGAATTTTCAACTATAACAACTTGTAACAAGATGCAGTATGCAATCATTTCCTGATAAATTCTGCCCTTGTTACGGAATTTCTGAAATATTTATCATATTGAAAGTTATTTGCATATATGAACTCTCTTAATTAAATTTGCATATATACCATTATAATTATATAACTTGCATATAAATTGAAATAAAGAGTAACATTATATGAATACTTTATGCAAATTTTAGAATCCCAGCTGCATTTGTGAAAAATCCATATTTTAACCTGTAAATAGGTGAGTGTTATTTTAAAATTTGCTTTTCCATCAAATGAATCCCAACCAGCAGCCCAACTATGTATATGGGAAAGAGTTTGAATTTAAAAGAATAATCTAAAACACCTTTGATGCATGCAATAATGGATAAATAATATATTATCAGTACCTTCGATGCTGTTATGATTTGGATTAGAAATGTCTCCCAATCTTGCTGGTGGTACTATTGGGAAGTAATTTCATAATGCGAGTGTAGCTGAATTGGGCAATTAGCAAGTGGGCCCAGTTTAAGGAGGAGATTCATAGAGAGGGAGGCTAAGCCTTTGAAGGGTGTATAGTGCACCTGACCCCTTCCTCTTCATGACTCTTTCCATCTTCCTCTGCTTGCTGGATTCCAAGAGGTAAGAAACTTTTGTCCTACCCAACTTTCTATCTTTCTGCCTCGCCACAGAGTTGAAACAGTGAGGTCAGCTGCCTATAAACTCAAACTATGTTGGAGACAGTTCTTTCTCTTTTAAATTGTTTTCCATCAGTTATTTTATCAGGGAAATAAAAAAGATAACACAGATACCCTCAAAGTAGTTTGGTCTTTTATTTCTCTATGAGATTTTAAACAGTAATTGAATTTCTTACTTTAGTTGTGAAATAATACACGTATTGTGACATGAGAATAAAATAGAAGTCTAAATTTCAATGGATGTTTTGCAAAATAAGAGCTGTGAATTCAAATCAGGAAGTGAAACATAAACATTGTCTAATAAGTGTTTTTTGCACACCTTTTCAGTCATATCATACTTTACCAAAGGTGAATGAGCTGACGTTAATGGCAATGCATTTCCTAAGTTTATATCATTTTAGCAGCCATTATTTAAGACTTTGGCTTAATTTTGTGGAATTTTGAAATTCATATCAATATAATAAACAAATATTATTCTTTTGCATTTCTCTTTTTGTTCAATATTGTGCTTCTTAACTTCATCCATGTTATGGTGTATAGCTTTATTTCATTTATGATACTGTAGAGAAAGCCATTTCATGAATATATCATTCTTCATCTTAAGAATATATTTGGGATATTACAAGATTTTGGTTATTACCAATTAATTCTACTGCAGCTACCATAGTTCAAATATTTTAGCATATGTATTCAATACTTTCTTTTCTCTATATTTATAATGAAGGTGCCAAGTCGTAAGGCAGATATAACAGTATAAAAAGATAGCAGAAGTATTGTCTTTTGAAGTGGTTGCAAATATTTATCTGCAACTGGAGAATAGAAACAACAGGAGTATATGAGTTTTCCTTTTCATGACTATACCAACACTTCATGCTAAATTATAAAAAATTTAGTAAATCCCATGGTTATATAATTATATTTACATCTAGTTATTAATTAAAAATTCAAGTTTTTAAAGTGAAATATTTAGTTTGCAATACATCCATATAAATACATAATTCAATGAATTGTAACAAATGAATACCTATATTAAACAAAATTCAAAACATGGAATGGAATATTAACAGTGTCCTAGACATGTTCTGTACACTGTCAAGCCACTACCAGTGCTAAGTATTGCACCCATATCCAGGTTGGCAGGTTAATTTTGCCTGAAGGCACTAATGTTTCACCTCATCTTGCATCCACCTTCTTAGGCAGTAACTTTTTATTGCTTTCCCCTCTGACTTTGGGCTTGACCAGGAGGTTTAATTTGGTTAATGGAATGGTAACAAAATTGATTTAAGCACTTCCCTAATCAGCCATACTTTTGTTTATACTCTTAGCTAATGACAGGAGACCGTTTCTGACACATTGTCCCATTAGAAGATGGACACGCAGAGGACATAATCACCCAGGTAGACCAGCTGAAGCCATCCTACTTTAACTGACAAAAGCTTACAGTAAATAAGCTCAGCAAATATCAAAAGTGCTTCCCGTCATTGTCTGCTTCATTTGCCCATTAACAAATGAAAACACTTGGTTATACCAGATTTCCATTGAGTAGTCTGCATCATACAACCATCGCAGAAGTCAGTGTATAAATAGAAAAATCTTGGCACAAGCTGGGTTCAGTAAGATCTCCAACAAATATTCTATAAATATCAGTAATATATGTACACATGGAAAGATGAAAGGAACATAGCCAATTTCATTAGATGAGGCTGGCACCAAAATTTGAATAACTTTAATAACATAACTACGTATAATCAAAAATACTGAAACAATCATTAGTAAATTAAAAATTATTTATTCATTTATATGTCACAATTTATTTGGTCCCTAAACTTAAAAGGATGTTACAAAAAATTGAGCAATGCAATTAATTTATTAATTACCTCAAGAGAAAAACATATGACTGACTACCTTAATATTAGACAGAAAAATTTAAAAATTTAAAAATTTAATAACAATTAAAAATATTTCACTAGAGTGAAAGATCTCAAAGCCTAACAGAAGAAACTTTCTCTACTCATCTATGATTTCAATAAACCCTTCAAAATTTAGTGACGTTGAGGCAGTTTTAAAAAATGTATCAAGTTATCAGAGCAGGAGGGCTCTATGCTTAGGAATTAATTAATGCTATTATTATGTGAATGGGTTATTTGAAAATGACATACATACTTCCTGCCCATGTGCTCCTCTCTGTCATTTTTTAATAAAACCAAAAGGCTTTTATCATTTCTCACTCCACACTGACAGCATTGGCAGTGAACATGGCTATCACAACCCATTAATAAATCTAAAATATGAAGCATGATTTCTTCTGAATACTTGCTTCTATTGTACCCTTAAAAGATAAAAACAAAAATGAGAAAAACAAACTGTATAGTAGAACATTGTAAGTTTGGAGCCATCCGTTCGGCATGATTTACTTAGGTAAGATCTAAAACAGTCAAACTCATTTTTAAAAAAAGTAAGATTAGGTATCAGAGGAGAGAGGTGAAGGAAATAGGAAGATATTGGTCAAAAGCTAAAAGCCTGCAATTGTACGATAAATGAGTTTTTGAGAACTAATGTATAGCACAGTGTTTATAGCTAATAATATTGCATATTTGAAATCTGCTAAGAATGGATCATTAATGTTTTCAGTATGCAAACAGAAAACAGTTATGTGAGTCAATGGATATATTAATTAGTTTATTTGTGGTTATCACCTCATAACATATATATCAAAACCTTATGCTGTATATATCATATACAGGGTTTTCTCAGGGTCTCAAGAAAGAATTTTTAAAACAGGAATAATACTTTATTTTCCTTGAAAGGATATTTTGGCATTTACAGAGGTGATCTTAAAAGAGATCAAAAATTATTCTTTTGAGATTATTTTAAATACATTATAATGACTCAAGAGAACAAAAGACCAATAAAGGCAGGTGGTGGTGAAAGATTGTTATGGTTGATATATTGTGTTAAGTTGAGAAGTTTAGAGGTTTAATTGAGAGAGACTCAGCAGGGAGTCAGGGTTTTTACTTTGTAAATAGTCTCATCCTGTTCAAGAGGAGGACAAGATTTTATGAGTGATATACCGGACCTGAGGGAGGGTGGGCTGTGTACAATAAAAGGAGAAAAAGAGGCTTGTTCTCCCTACTTTTACTCTGGTTGCTTTTGCAGGCTGCTGCCTTGAGGCATTGTGCCTCACCATGCCACCCTGCCTTGGAGCCAGCTGATTATGGACTGAAACCTCCACAAACAGTGAGCTAAATAAACCTTTTCTTCCTTCATTTTGGGTGTTGGGTATTTTGTCCCAGCAAAGAGAGAAAAGTAACCAAGAGAAAAGTGTAGAACAATTCTTATGAACTCTTATAAAGTTATGCCTATATTTAAAATGTGCCCTGAAATTTAAGAAAAAAAATGGTTAAGAATGTTTTGCAGACCAAGTATGATGACATATGCCTCTAATCCCAGCACTTAGAAGACAGAGGCAGGAGCATCCATGAATTCAAAGCCAGCCTGGGCTACAAAGTGAATTCAAGGCCAGCCTGAACTACACGTGAAACTCTACCTCAAAAAGACAAGAAGAAAAGAATATTTTAAAAACCCATTCCATCTAATAGTTCCCAAAGGTTATAATTCAGCTGGCTTTTAATAGGAGATTTAAAAAATTTGATATATTTATATAATAAATTATTTCATGTTTTCCTATATTCAGTCAGTGGACTAGAAATAGGGAATAGAGAGAAAGTAAAGAAAGAAAGGGAGTGGGGAATATGAGGAAAATGCTAAATAGAAACAATGATGAAAATATATTATTACTTAATATTTAGATACCCTGAAGATCCAGTTTCAAAGAAAGAAATGAAAAAGAAACTATTGGTTGAGAATCAATGTTCCGTGAATATTTTCATGTTTCTTCAAACCTAATACTTTCTAAACGAAAGTATTGACTTCTAGTGTTAAAGTATGATTGAGTGATAACCAAGCCTTGGAAGATAAATGTAGTGAATTTATCAGACTAGGATAACAGCTACATTGCGTTTAGAGACATTTATTAACATTCCAAAGGATAATGGAATTAGAAAACAATGTATTTATCTTTTTCTCCACATTTTGTCTTAAACGGATAAATTTTGACTCTCCAACTCTCAAAATAAAAAGATATATAACTGTGCAAGCAGTTTATTGTATGTATCAACCAGGATTCATAATGTTGGGCCCTTATTCTAAGTCACAAGTGTCTGTGGATTTGCTCTTATTTAACCTTGAGGATGAAATACAACAAAGTTAAAAAATCAATGCTGAGATATTCTCAAAATAAATAATAAGGAGTTTATCTCTGTCCCAGAGGTTTCATGTTTGTTTTCAGGAGTATGTGTGTGTGTGTGTGTGTGTGTGTGTGTGTAATATAGGCACACACTCACATGTATTTATCATCTTTAATACAGTTTTGCCTATTTTATGCTTTGACTTATTTTCTAGATATTTCTAATGAACCGAGTCTGGTGGCCATAAAATACTTTTAGCATTGGGAAGGCAGGAAATAATATTATGTAATAATAAGAAAATATTAACAGAAAACCACTAAAAGTTGGTTTATTTTCTGCCTTTACAAAATATTGTTGTTAGTAGCATGTGCTTTACCCAAAATCATGAGTTGTGCCCTAAATAATGATGCTAAATATAGAAAAGGCCCATGATATTTATATCTGAGGATGAAAAATCTTTTTTAAAAACCCAGAGGAAAAATATTAAAGACATAAATACAAGAAAACTTAATTGTTTATTAAATTAAATATAACTGATTTCAGATTTTTTAAAAAGTCTGTAGTTACTACACTATCAGAAATTCTGATTCAGAATACTTTTAAAGCTTCTGTCTGACAGCTACAAATAGAATTGCAAAAATTAATACGAAATCCTTCTTTTGATGATCAGAATTGCAAAGTGGTTTCTCACATTAGACACTTCATCTAGAAAGGTCTGATGAAATGCAACAAGAACTAATAGATTTAAGTAGATCCTAGTGATTACAAGTGGGAAAGTGAGATTGCTACTTTCGAGTGAACAAATTACAAGGTTATATGATATTTGCAATTAAAAAGAGCACTTGAGAGGGTTGACACATTAAGCACCAAAAAGGATAATAACTGATCTCAGGCCTGCTTTGTTACTGAACTAATGTTTGGAAGACATTTTCTCAGTGGAGATAAAGGTGGGTGAGATTTGTTTCCAAATTAAGGCTTCAACTGCCACAATTAACTTAGTTCTGAACTTTCACTGCAATTCTTTCCACAAAACCAAATGTAGAGTAATATACACTATTAAGAAATTAAATGCATGCTGCATAGAAATATTCAGACTATGAGGTTCCATTACTAAGATTTGCAATAATAAAATATTTTACAGTAACAATCAGAAGATACCATCATTTTCAACAGCAACCAGAGGATGTACATTTACCAAAACACTCTGGTGTGCACTTGTCTACTTCTCCTGAAATAGTATATCATGTCATGCCACTACTATTGTAAACTCTTTTAATTCCTCTCTGGCTCCACTTCTATCAGTTTCCTGTGTCTGCTGTAACAAAATACCACATACCTGATGACTTCAAACAAAAGAAATTTATTTTGTCACACAGTTCTGGAGTCTAGAATTCCAATAGAAAGGAGTGTGCAGGGGAAAGGTCCCTTTGGAGGTTCTAAAGAATAAATTTTCCTGGACTCTTTCAGCTTCTAGCAGCTGTAGACATTCCTTGGATTCCTTTGTTGGTATCCACTCTGTTCCATTATTTTCTTCTTCATTCTACCCTCTCCTTCCTGTCTATTCTGTTTTCTGTCGTATAAACACGCCTGTCATTTGGATAATCCAGAGTCATTTCACCTTACTTTTCTTGTATCTGTGTATACCCCCAAAGTAACATGCACAAGATCCAGTGATCTGGAGATAAAAGTACTGTTCTGGAGGGGGTCATTAGTCAACCCATCACATCACCCATTTTCTATTTATTGTATTCTATACAGGACTGGACAAGTACAAGGAGTTAAGAAAACTACAAGAAATATTAAACAGTAAAATGCCTTCCTAGTTACTTAGGGAAAATAACACCCTTAATCTTAGTGCCCTTGACACTAGCATTGCACAGTGAATCAATCCTGGTGTCACACATTCCGCAGCCAGTCACCTCCTCTGAAAAAGCCCCACCTATCATGGCAGGGGGCTTTAGGCGAACATCGACACACATAATAAGGGCTCCTTTGATTCATAAGATAATGCCAGTAGGGTATGATTTTGAAAAATATTAACTGTCATCCTTGCATCATAACCAGCACTCCAGATTCTGAAGGTTCACTGTCTATGCCCCTGGGTATTCAGTGTTAGGAGGTTCGGTACTTTCTTCGTGGATATTTTACTGGGAAATCAGGAATAGAAAAGTAGTGATTTTTCAGGCAGAAGCTAATTTAAATAAGATATTTGAATTTACTTTTCATAGCAAGGAAAATGGCTATTTATTTATTGTGTATGCTTCTTTTTATGTCATCAGTAATTTTAGATAGCAAATACATTATTGATGAAATCAGAAAAAGTCATAACATGATAAAAGAAATTAGAAAAATGTAAATTACTTCTTTTCTAGCTTTGCTGCTTTTTTTTTTACAAATTTAAACATAGAGTTAAATTAGTCTAGATTTGTTCTATGTCAGCTAATTTTAAATATTCAGTAATTTTTTTAGTTCATTTAGTAATTTTTCAGGAAACCATTAATTATGTCTAAAAGTAAATGCATCAACAATACAACAGTTCACTTCAATTGTCACTAAGCATTTGTCTGCCTGCCAGTACAGCATGTATAATTTATTAGCCATTAAGTACAATGCTTAGTAAAGTAAAACGACACACATTTTTCTTTTATTTTCTAATTTGGAACTATACACAGCTGATGCTTTGGATTTAGAATACATTCATCTTATTTTAATGTTTTCCCTAGGTCATAAAGTTGATTAAGATATAATGTATGAGTAAAAGAAAGCGGACATAAAGTCAAGCAGAACTTCATACTGCCGATTTTAGTGCTTTGATATTATTTTACATCTTCAACTTTATTAATATTTTAGCCATGGTATGTTGAAAATGCAAGTGCATATTCTAATATATCAAGTTTATGAAGAATTCAGGTCTATCAAAATGTGTCTATGCTTGATAATATTAGATATTCATTCTGTATTTTTAAGGTGCTTAAAATGGAATGTTAAGTGAATAATAATGTTTTGTAAAATTATTTTTTGTGTACATTTTGATCATAATTTGAAATTGTTCTTTGCAACTTTGCTTATTGCAGTGCTCATTGTTACCAGGGGAGTATTTTTATAGCTATTATGCATCCATAAAAATACAAAGAAATCAAATCACATTCAAATAATTTCAGCTATCTGATTTATTTCCATAGAGGAAATAAAACTATACCTCATATTATACTATCTCCCTACACTGAATGATACATGCCAAGAAACTCTCAATACAGTGAGTGAGTTAGCAAGCAAAGACTTACATTTCCACAAAATACATGGTTTCAGAGATGCTAAAGGAAACTTGAAATACAAAAGGGTAATCCTGAGAAAATGCCAAGGGTGCCATAAATTTGATCATTATTGTTCCCCTAGCACACATCAACACTCTCTGACATTCCCAGTTCTGCTACCTCATCACCACTGCTTGGGAAACTAAATCTCCCCAGCCATCAGTGGTCCCTTGGAACAACTTAGGTACTTTAAATGTCTAATATATGCAGTTCAGGAAACAGAACTCCAGGGTCAAGAAAGAGCCACTGCATCACCAAGCAGTCCAAGAAACTTACTCCCCATAGAGTCATTGATGTTCTGGAAAAGTCTAGCTTCATATTCATCAAATTCCATGGACAATCTTAACTTTTGCTATATGTCAGAAGAACATCATTAAACTATGCTAATACTACTTTGCTATTACTGAGCTTTAAGTAATGAAATAGTTTCTTTTTTAAAATAATTTTATTTAAAGAGAAAAAAACCAAAACAAAACAAAACAGAATAAAGGGTAGCGACAATACAGTATTCCAAGGAAAAAAGGAAAAAAAAACAACAAAAACCTAAGAAATTATTACATGACAAATTACATACTGACTTCTTGGAAATAGTTGTTCAAATTACAAAGTTAAAACATATAAAGTAGACATTCAAACAGTGAGACTGTTAACAGCTCTGCTCCACGATCTGACAAAAACAGCAATATGGTCATCCATCTTACCCACTCAAATATCCATGCAATTATATCAAAAGGGTAAAATTAAACACAACAAAACAGAGCAAAGTGGATCACAAGAAAGCAATGTAAGAGACAAAAATTTCAAAACTAGACAATCGGGGATATTCACTCTCTATCATATTGACTCTTGTTTTCTTCCAAATAGTTGTCCATATTGTCACATATAGGGAATTCACAAGAAACAACCTAGTATGGAATTGATTTGAGCAGGATGAGGAAGGCATTACAGGTCTTCAAGACCAGACATTAGGGAAGCCAAGAATGGCTGTCATAGTATCTCTCATTCTCCTCAAAACAGCTGTCAATACCTTAATGTGTGTTGAACTTAAACAAGGCAAAGCAAGCTAAGATCACTTTGAACAAAAAGTGATAGTTTTGCTGGATTTCACATCATGACATTATGGAGTCAGCACTGGGTATTATAGTGTCTCTTTTTCTTCAAAGTAGTTGTTCATTTCAACATGTGTTATATAGTTGGTTCTCGTAAACTGTTTATAAGCTCTACACATGCATGAGTCTCTACATGTATATCTATCATTTCTGTATTAGCAGGAAAAACAAAACAAAGCAAGATAAAACAAAACAATTCCTAGAAAAGCATGAGG